>JASCZW010004458.1:0-308461 GCA_034211315.2 Aedes japonicus
ATCCGGACGGTTCCGGTTCCCAGGCGATAAAGTGCAGAGAGGTGCCCAAGACCGGCAGCTTGTCGAGTGCTCCGAACCGAGAAGTAAACCTGAGAGCGGAGAAGATTGGCCCGGATCTACGAAAAACTGGAACCAGGGATCGTCGGCTGCGCAGCAGAAGTGTTGAAATGACGTTAAAATCCAACCCCGGTCTTTCGATCCGATCTGTGGCCAGAAGGCACAACGCCAATTCTTAAGCAATGCGGAACATCTTTGCCAGGGAAGAATACAAGTCGTATGAAATGAGCCATCCCGGATCGGCACATGAAGCAGAATTCCCGTGGCCAAAAAGCGTGCAAGGCTCTTGTACGACCGTTTATCCCAAGCATGGGGGCAAAGTCATCTTTTGGCCCGATTGTGGCAGGTGGTGCTAGAGTGTTATGCTCGCCGACAAGATCGATTTTGTCCTCAAGCTAATCAGATCCTCCAGGGACAATTTCAAAGCAGCGACTTCGGCGAAGCGGTGGGACGGTCAAAGACATCCAGCAAATGCAGGAAAATGGAAGAAGTGCGTTTTGTGTTCCACTGTGCGGGTACTCTGATGGACTCCATCAAGAGGAAGGTTCGAGATTTATTTCGAACTGGAGTAATGTAATCATCTAATGCTGTAACTGAGAAGTTTTAATAAAGTACTGAGGCAACCATTGATGAACTTTTTAAAAGTTATTGAATACGAATCACAGTTTTTTTTGTGTGTACCAATTTACTTTTAGTCAGCTTATAGTCTGAAGAAGTAATGTGATTGGCTGTTTTTTGAAAGCATGCAAACAGCTTCAGTAGATCTCCACACTATCGTGGTGCAAGTATGAGAATTGAATATATATCCTACAAAAACCTTCGAGAGGGGCCGACAAGTGCTTCTTGGATCTATAAAAGAACCTTCGGGGAAAAATGGGATCTGAAGTTAAATATGATACACAATATATTCAACTATGGCTCAAGCCCATATCATCTACGCGTCACTAACAAAACCAAAAAAAAAACGGAACAGGTTACGCAGGAAGAAGCTTCAAATACTCCATAACTGGAACTTCTACTGAATTTTCTTCTTCTAAATCAATTAATTCATTTTGGATGCATTGAAAAGTACTCCCAGATTCAAAGATCGAGGCATTTCTTCCATGGAGAACTGATTTGACATCTGGAGTATCATAAAAAAATCAATTAAGTCCACTAATAATGATGAGAAGAGGACTGTATGCAGAGAATAAACTTTAACCCGAGGGCGAGTCACTATGCATTTTCGATTCAGCCTCACGTATTAAGCAGTGCATTGGAGCATTTTCCAGCATTCATTTTTCAACGCATTGACGTAGTTTAGAACATATTCATTACACATTTTTTGAGCGCATTGATTTATTTGTGTCTTTTGGCGCATTGAATGCACTGGTGTACTTGTTCAACGCATTTTTTCAAATTCTACACATTTATTTATATATGTAATTATTTGCCCTCGCTTGAACCATTCATTCATGAGTTCATGACGTGACTCATTTGGACTGAGCTGCAGGATGCAGCTTAAGGATCTTCGGCCCGGATCGTTATAGCCAGCTACAATGGGGAGCGCAACAGCGCACGTTACACGCGGCTTTGACAGAAATCGCCATGTTATTGCAAAAACTGCCGCAACGCGCCGTTGCGCTCTCTGTTATTATCTCAAGCTGGCCTTTCGTACAGATTATACCATCTGATAATGCTGCACGCGAAAAAGATAATCATATTTATAGGTGAAAATCCATGCGAAATTCACATAATACTCATCTGTTCCCACATAAACAGAAACCTCCGAAAACCACGAATGAATTAAGTGTGGAAAATGAAAACTATGTATGGTCACACATAGAGTGATGTGTAAACATAGGAAAAGATGTGTGGTTACTAACTGTGGTTACTACTGATTATCATGAGAACAGACGTTCATCTTCGGTCTGCTACTTGTGTAAAATTTGCAGCCGACATTTAAAATGCTGAGGTCGTTATGCTCTGGTAGGCGGCGCTGCGGTTGACGATAACCTTATCATATACATGTTTATCAATACAAAGCCTGCACATACCTGAAACATTTTGTTTGTTTTCCTCTGCACTTGTTTCTTATGCACCGGCTGCCCATATTAACTTTTACACGTTTTCCCAGAAAAGGTATATGGACATCAATAATCTATTCTCTGTGTTATTATCATTACTCATATATCAATTGTGTAATAATTGGCCCTGGAATTCAGGCAGAAATATATGCCAAAATCTTACGATATGTACAGTAATCTATGCATATGTTCAGACAGTTAAGCACCACAAAATAGTATGAAATCAAAAAATACACGTCAAAGCTACGTATCGGAGTATTCAAAATTGTTTCAACAACTTCTGCCATTCAGTTCAGAGTCGGTCGCGGCAGATCTTATGTGTGAATCGGCTGCCCCATCAACGTTCAAACGTGCCTGAACCAAATGGACAGCTTGTTATAATCACTTGAAGATGCGATAGGGCAGTGGTGCTCAGGTAAATGCTTGCAGCGGGCCAAAATGAAATTTTGCGCCAATGCCACGGGCCGCAATGAGTTATTTTTAATGGCTTAAAATAATTAATAAAAAACAGCTTATTTTGAGGACACGTTACTAGTAGATGTACCTGAAATGTAAAGCAATGCTCTTTCTTTCACAAATAAAAACTACAAACAACAAAATGTAGATTTATATCACATTTAATTTATTTGAAAATCAATAAAAAAATCTTTTCGCATTTCAATACATAATTCACTTACACTTTTCTTGAGCAAGCTTATCGAGATCAGCCTTCATGCTAGAGGTCGAAATACGCAATGAATTGTCCAAATGTTCATCACTTATCTTATTTCTTGCTTTTGACTATACTTGCTTCATCACGGAAAACAGTTGTTCACAAATGTATGTGGGTCCAAACAAAGAAGCTACGAAAAGAGCATGATTTCGCAGCTCTGGGAAGCGCTCTTCCGGAACAATTTTGGCATAGAACTTCAACAAATCATGTCGCTCAAATTTTCTCTCAGATCCGTGTCGCACTGTAACTCAATTAGTTCCATTTGGATATTATCTGCGGCTTGTTCAGCATCAACACTGAATGGAGCAGAAAAAAGTTGTAGAATTTTGTCATGCGCTTTGAAATCTCCAAATCTACGAGAAAACTCATTTTTCATTGTTCGGAGTGCGTCAACGTATTTTTTAGTCAACGTCACATTGCATTTTCCGAGAGTAGGAAATGGGCAAAATTTAAATTTTCATCTGTTTCTCCCACAACACGAGTTACACGAGTCTACTAGAAGAGCCTGAAATTCTCGATGGTTCGGATGAAATTAACTATTTTGATGATATCTTTCATGACATCTTTGAATCCCACGCTTTTGGTGCAGAGGTTCTCCTGGTGCACGATGCAATAGTACTGGGAGAATTGCTCTGACACTTCTGGTAATTTTCGAAGATGGGCAATTGCACCTTCATGTTTTCCTATGAATAAACATTTTTTTCAGTAATAAAATGATTAAGCACAGAGAACAGACAAACAAGCTCAAACATAATTCATAAATAAATAAATAAATTTAAACATACATAAATGTATGAAGAAAAATACCTAAAATTTAACACCATCCTTGGTACTAAATTTTCCAAGGCCGTAAATCTGATAAAGCTGAATATTTTGCATCAATTTGTATGCAACCCTTCAAGTAAGAAGTAAACAAACTTACGGCCTGATGCCAGCGCCAAATACATCAAATGTCCATAATAAATGTGATAATGCCAGTACTGTCAAAAGGCGACGTTCAAAATAGCACAACATTTTTGGCAAGAATTTTAAGGAGCTTGCACGTCTTTACACTGCGGTATAAGCTTGAATAATTTAAATAAGATGGAAAACAAAATACATACCACACATAGCGGGAGCTCCATCGGTAACAACTTCGGACATTTTCTTCAGCGATAGATCAAACTTTTCTAGAACAGCGCACAGAGCATTAAAGATATCAATGCCCTTCGTCGTTCCTTTCATGGGGAAAAGGCTTGCCAATTCCTCAGTCACCTCAAATTTCTTAGATATGCCGTGGATAAAACTGCCAATTGAGCTGTGTCAGATATATCCGTGCTCTCATCCAGCGCCACTGAATAAAATTCAAAGCTGGCAACTTTTTCCTTCAAACTCAACACAAGATTTTCAGCAATGTCTTCAACCCGCCTGGTGATGGTCACCCGCGACAAACTCACTTGCGCAAAGATGCGACTTTTTTCGGGACAAATCATTTGAACCACAGCTTCCATACATTCCTTACCAAACTCGCGATCAGAAAATGGCTTCGAATGGGAAGCGAGTTTTTCTGCGATAATGAAACTTGCCTTTGTGCACAACTCGTTTTCTTGCTTTCTTCTCACAAAAAAGTTTTGCTGGCTACTCAAATTTCCCCTGAACTCAGCACATTTTTCAGCCCGCGGCACACCGAACATATTTATCCATTTTTGACGCATGTTTCGACTCGTAGTGACGCTTCACGTTAAATTCCTTCATAACTGCAACAGCTTCGTTGCAAATCATACCACACCGGTTTTTGATTGAAGCTCGAAAAAGAAAAACATTTCAGACCTCTTCTCCTGGAAAACACGTCCTTCATCAGCCACTTTCCGTTTTTTGCTAGTGCTGGCTTCCATTTTCACTGAATAATTGCTCGAAACTTCTCAAAACTACGCACGCGACTACAGAACCGGAACCAATTGACAACAGACACTGAATGGTGAAAGTGAATGAACCTGTGGTTGCGGGAGCGAAAATATGACTGCATTCTCTCTTTCTTTCTATCCCGCCTTTTTGGTCATTCATCATCTGTGTAACAAGCACGGTAAAAATTGTTCACATAAAACTATGAGAATCACAATTATTGCACAGTAAGAAATGCAACTCAAATCGAACAGCAAATAGCTACATATTCAATGAAGTTCTCATATTTCTCAAATGCTATCGCGGGCCGCATTTGATGCCTCGGCGGGCCGCATGCGGCCCGCGGGCCGCAGGATGAGCACCACTGCGATAGGGGATCATTGCCCTGATATTCCGAAATATAGCACGTTGTAAAATGTTTCTTGTGATGCTATATAACTATAAATGTTTCTTGTGATGGATATAACCAAACATGATGGAATTGAGTAAACGAGTGGAAACTCATCGGGAATGACCTCTCATATGCATCCGTCGAACCATTTTGAATGACCGTTGTGAGAATATCACCATGAAAATCTCACATGCGCATAGCGTGTTACCAACCACTAATGTTTTTTTTTTCTTTTCTCTCGAGACAATACAGAGCAATAAGTAAAGAACGGTATAACCCCTAACCAATTTTACGTTCAGCCAAATTTTCTAACACAAGGCGAGCAATCAATTGACCACTACAAAATATACTTATAATATAATATACTACACGGCTTAATATATAACGGGGAAAGGGAGGGACCATCAGGGCACCCAGGTGAAACGATTTCAGTAGGGAGCGTGGGACTGCCCCCATCCTATTGTTAACCTTTCGCGGAACAAGGGCGGGTTCTTCGACCCCATCTATTCGGTTTATTCTGTCAATCGAGGCTCGATTCTAATGCTGTTTGTGTCAACTTGCTTTTGGAAGGAGATTGTCTTCCCTATATTCGCGGGTTTCGCGTAAGTGTATCTGCTTACGGGCCAACCCACACGTTTTTGGCCCTTCATACAGGAGCTTGATGATCACAAAGAACAATAGAATCTGATCAAATGGCCTTGCTACAATAGATTGTAGTATCTCATCATTATCATCATCATTCAAAATTTACGATTTTAGAATTCATGTTGAAATTACCAGAAAGTTGAAACGCCTTCAAAGCCGGAAAGAAGTACCTGTTTTGTCTCAGCTAATAGTTTTGATTTTCCATGACATTTGCACAAGTTAAAGTGTTGTTGGGTTGCGTTGACATTGTTCAGAATATTATGATGAAATGTAAATTGTGAAAAAATAACAAGCTGTCATTAATTCTCTTCACTTGATCTATGAACAGATAAGTCTTATAGACTGTCCCAGAAAATAAGGGTACACTTTCTAACGCTGCAATTTGAACATACATTTTTATTCGAGTGGTCTGTCGGTTCCATTTCGTTGTTTGAACCTCGGTTTAAACCCAAAGTTTCACGTGGGAAAGATTTACGTTAAAAACACCGTACAATCGCGCATAAGCCACTATTTCAGGATTATCACTAAGAAAGTTGGCGAAACTGGAAAACGTTGATGTGAAAGCGGTGCGTATGCGATCCGGAAATTCGGGGAGGAGTATTCCTTTGCGGACCAGCCACGATTTTGGGCTCTGGTCAATAGGTATCTTCGTAAACATGTTCTGTTGAACCTTATAAAGAACGTTCGAGAAAAAGTTCGAGAACTTACTTATACATGAAAAAAACATCAAAAATCTTTCATGAACTGTTGATAAACCACATGTAAGAATAAAAGTTGACATAAATAGAATCACATTAGAAATGGGAAGAAAAATGAGTATTTTCCATTAAATTCCAATTACTTTTATTGCTTCTCTACAATGAGCAGACTTCTTCAGTGACGTGTACTAATAACTCGACTGAGGTGGCGAAAGTTTTGTTGGGTTGTTGTCTCGTACGATGAACGTCACATCATACGTGCTGCTGATTCATTCAAATTGGGTCCATACCCAGCATAATCTGGACCATTTCCATTATTGTTGACGACCGTTTCCATTCTTGTTACGACTTTTACCCTTATAGTTCACAACTATAAACATTCTCCTGTATAGTTTTAACAATATATCAGATCGACAAAGGCCAAATAAAAATATGCTCAATAGGCGGTTAGTTCAGTTACATAAAAAATGGCAATTTTCACGTACAAAATTTGGATGTACTCTATGCCAAAAAGTTGGCATATAAACCAGACCAAGTACAGACAATAAGAATCCTTTCCATGACAATATGGCATACATTAACAATATGTGTTAATGTAGAATTTATATAGTGAAAACAAGACTAAACTATTTGATAACAATAAGATGAAATATGATAATACATCTTACATTCAAAATATAGGTTTGACTATATAGCAAATTGTTTTTCGTTATGCAGGAACAGTTTATTGTGTTCAACAATAAAGTTCTTTCGACCAGCGACTCTTTTGTTGATAAGCTAGACATAGTTTGGAAGAGCTTGCAAGTCTTCAGACAAAAGTCCTCGACAACAAATTTTTTTTCTATGAGTAAACTAACCTTTTTCGAATGTGTGTGAATGAAGTTTGTATTATTTGAAGCAATTCGAGCTGAACAAATTTGAATAAATCTTATGTTTACCTCGGTTACTATATTTTACGTTGAATGAACGCTTTTAATCCCTTTGTTTCAAATTCATCTTATGCACACTACCACATTCCTTTTCATCAAAATGAGTAAAAATAATTAATTCGACCCCTTTGCGTGCGGTGCTAAGAGCGTGCCTACACAGCTTGTCATAACTTACGTTTTTAATTTGTTTAAAAATTAGTTCTATGTAGGAAAAAAAACCGTATAGATGGACTATTAATATTTACAAAAAAAAACATAAAACCATTGCATATTGCCGACACATATATTCAATAAATTAAATTACTTTAGCATTTTAAAGATGACTCACTGCGTTGAGAAAAATCTAATGAGTAAAAGGAGTTATGTGCGTAACTTCTAAACTCACGCATGAATTTACAGGATTTGAGGTAATTCTATCGAGGTAATGTTTTCGTTTATCAAAATTTGGAATGAAATCACTGTGGAATATAAATATTTCGTTCCATCTCCTAAAACCAGTCAAATCACAATCAAATAGAATAATATTCGACCTCCTGGAAACGAATAACAGTTTCTTTTGAAAAAGTGTTTATTGATTGTATCGTCGGAGTTCGACTTTTCTATGGTTGACATACTCTCTTATAGATATGTATAAAGAAGGCGTATCAAAAAAAATCTACATTCATCAACTTCACAGTTGGTATATTGAAATACAATACAATGAATACACTTAACATGAACGTTTGTTAAGGTCTAGAAAAAAAGTTCGACGTGTTTGAATATTACAAATTGCAGGTAGGTACTTGCAAGTACTAAGGAAGATAAGTTTCGTCAAATCTACACAGGTATACATATTTAAATTGTGAATCTTGTAAAATTTTAGCAATACTTACCATTTGATTGTGGTAACAGCAGCGTATAGACGATTTAATTTCATTACAATTCTAATGACACATCGATTTTGTACTGGATGGGCAATCAGCTTTACAATGATAGTGGTTTGGTCTGATTGGTCATTACTTTTTGCCTTATGTTGAGAATTTTGTGACGTACAATTTATTCTATAAAATTCTTATGTTTTGATGATTGCAGTGTATTAAACTCTTTTCTCGTATTTTAGAATTCGGCAAACTCCTTCGCACACTTTTCGGTGCTTGAGATCCTTAATGCTTCCTCTTCATAGTCGTCAAAGTTACTTGTGTCACCCGGTCCTTTACAGCGTGGTATAAACGGAGCTTCAATCTTCTTTTGAAAGACGGCAATCCAATCAGTGGAGGCAAACCATCTGTGACCTTTAATATCGTTTACACCTGCTTTCAAATTGCCATAACGTTTCGTTAAATCCACTTGTAGCAAGTTTCTCAGCAGATCCTTTAACTCCGAACCAAAGTGCGAGGGGAACCGAACCTTTCCAGAGACTATTTTCTCGTAGATCTGTATAGGTTGATCAGCGAAAAGGGGGATAGCCAGCTGCCATTTCATATACCAATACCCCTAGAGCCCACCAATCGACGGCTTTGTTGTAACCTTTACTCAAAATTATTTCCGGAGCCAAGTATTCAGGAGTTCCACATAAGGTCCATGTTCTTCCTTTCACACGTTTTGCAAAGCCAAAGTCCGTTACTTTGAGATATCCTTGCGAATCGATCAACAGGTTTTCTGGTTTCAAATCACGATATATCAAATCTAAATAATGTAAGTACTCGAAAGCGAGAACTATTTGCGCAGCGTAAAAACGTGAATGTGGCTCTGAGAATCGGCTCCACCTTACGTAAGTGGGAAAACATTTCTCCACCAGGAACATATTCCAGAACCATGTATAGATTAGAATTATCTTTGAAATGAAATTTCAAGCTAACCAAAAATGTGAAAGAAATTGCTTGTAGAATCCTCTTCTCGTTGAGGGTATGTTCAACCTGTTTAAGCTTGACTACCTTTTGCTTATCCAGTATTTTCATAGCATAGTAATCTTTGGTTGATTTGTGTTGTACTATCATTACCCTTCCGAAAGATCCGGTTCCGAGAGTTTTAATGCGCTCGAAATCATCCAGGGCAGCGGTATTTGTAGGATTTCGTTTCCATTTTTCTTCAAAATCTTCCTTAGCTTGATCTAAAAATTCCTTAACACTTTCAGCAGCATCAACTTTTTGTTTGTGGATGTAGCGTTGTTCCCTATGTTATTTTTATTCGCACTGTGTTCTGCAGATTTCGATCAGATGAGAGTTTCACTGAGCCTTGAAAAATTCAATACGATTCCTGTATTTGCAGCCAGTGTACACTCTCCAGTGACAGTGAGTTTTCGGCCAAGAGTTACATAAATTTATTACTGGAAGCCTCACAGGTTTGTCAAATGCAGCTAACTACCTCCTTAGAAAGCAAAACAGTGCAATCCACAATTCAGGTTCTATCAAGAACCATCATTTTGTACAGTTTAGCTTGATGGGCTACAAGCAAATCAACATGTTTTCTAATTTGTTTAGCACAATAATTATCCTTTTCACAGGGTATTTTTATCGATTTCTAATAATTAGTATCAGACGCAAACACAGTTGTCTACTTGTTCTTCACTGAACAGCAGTGAATGCAGTGGTATAAATCCAATTGTAAATGTTCACTTGTTTGGTTGTATACTTTCAGCACCATCTAGTGGCAATACTCTGACAATATTTAGTGCATGCATCCTGCGAACCCGTTACTGAAAATCTTGGCAGAAACATCTTCTTTCTAATATGAACTATCTTGACTGCTTTCATATGGGCTTCACACCAAGTGGTCGCACCATCACGGAGAAAAAACAGTCCCGTTTGAAACAACAAACTTGTTAGTTGACTTCCAAATTACAGATTTAGTTGTTTCAAAAACCGGTTTTGTTGTTTAAAACCAAATATTTTGTTCTGAAACAAACAGGCAGATTAGTTGTTTCTACCTAAATATATTACCACAAAACAACTCCAATTATGGTTGTTCCAAACCAATATTTTTGTAGTTTCCACCTTGAAGGGTGTTCATTATTACCATAGCACAGGTTGCGTTGACTCAGAGAAACGAATTAAAAATTTTGATTGATTCAACCAAAGCGGCGGTTAAATAAAACTGAAATATTATTTGGAGAAAAAATAATTAAAAGTTTAGTTTGAAACAAACTATTTTATTTTGGATTACTTCTTTTTGCGTCCGGTCCCGCTACATGCTATATTCGCGTACGTTTTCATCGTAGGTGAAAATTTAATATTTTACCTTAAATAACCTGAAAATGGTAGAAAGACTCGCATTAACATATGAAGATTTATTTTAGACTGAGTGGTCTATACATGTAAATGTGCGCTTTTCTAATGTTTGTTAGTATTTCATTCAAATAAATATTATTGCAATTATCACAAAAGAAATGTAGGTGATTGTAAATGGAAATGTTTGTTGTTTTAACCGATTTCGTTCGTTTGTTTCAAACAGCAATTCAGTTCAAATCATATTCAAATTTGTTTGAAACAAACCATAAGCGTTGGTAGAATCAACTAACAAATCTGTTTGTTTTCGTAGCTGTCATAATGAAACAACCAACATAATAGTAATTTCAAACGGATGTCAGTTGAACTTAACTGTTTTATTCCAGAAACAATAAATCAAAATTTTAGTTTGTTTTAACCACCGTAGGAAGTCATATCAAACTAAAATGATGTTTGTGCCCAATTCAACGTAAAACTCCGGTTGAATGAAACTAGAATATGTTTGTCTTTACCAATCTTTTTTCTCAGTGATATCGGCATGTTTCAAAAATTATTATTAGAAAAATATCGATTATCAACAAGCCTCTGATTTGGATAATTTCTTCTCGTTTGACCAACTCGTTAAAACCACGACATATTTTATAATTTTCTGTTCTGTCAAATTTAATGCAAAACGCGTATTTTGTTTTAACTTCACGATTGTAGTTATCCTACTCATTAATGGGTAATGATTAATCACTATTATCCTCTTGGTGATTTTTCACACATTTTACTGAAAAACTGCGTCCACCCATTTAAATGGGTAGACGCAGTTTTACGGTAAAATGGGTTAAAATTTCCACAGGATGAAATAACAATAACAATAAATCGTACCCATTAATGGGTAAAGGAAGCTTACCGTGCAGAGCATTCGGGGGTAATATTATCATAGACACTAAAGGCTCAAATGTATAGCGGAATACGCTATGGCGCTATGGAATATCCGCTACGGATAACAGAAGCGGAACGGCAATGGCAGTGGAAAAGCCCAATCTGACTATACCTGATTGTCGGATATAATTAGATCTAAGTTAATTCCAATTGGACACATCGACTTCATTTGCTACAACCAACAATCAATATGTAACTAGCGATTTGAAATTGGTTCACTGTTGTAGAACCCCTTGGTCCGAATTACACCTTGAAACCAGCACCTTGTTATACATATTTGCGCCTTTGTTTTGATTTGCTGTGTTATTTTGACAGAGTATTTGAGAGTGTGTTCATGTGAGTTCATTATAAGGGGCGCATTATTGAGCTTGGGACCGAGCTTGGGACGATGTTCTAGTACTGACTGAGCCAAGAAAAAAATCGTTTTTGTATGGGACCTACTGGTCTTAGAGTTAGTCTATGCTACAACTGTCAAACTTTCCGTTTCCATTCACATTGTTTGGGCCTAACCCTTTTCCACGCGGCAGATAGCTGTCAGCCGTGACCAGAAGAAGAAGAGCGTCCGAACCTATACACGTATAAAAAAAACCGTAGTAGAAACTACCATTCCGAGGGTTACATCAAGTGCAAACACCAACAATTTTCACCTGAGTGTAAATGCGTTTGATTTTACCATGCCTGCGATTAGATCAACCATGGTACGGTTGATATCAATGTGAGATCTGTCAAATATACCACAAATGTTGAAGGTTGTACCACAGCAAACAGACATCCAAGCTGGAGTGCCCTCCGTGTGTAAATTTCTGTAACTGCCATTTTAAAATTTCAGCTCGTTTACGTTAGTTTTGGTGAATCGTATGTTGATAGCGCCACTTGCCCTCCTTGAAATTTGATTGTTTGTCAATTTTAGTTTGGTGAAATCTAGACTAGGCGGCGTCGTTTTTCCAACGGTTTGCTTTTAAAAATTTACACAGTAAATTTGGGAAAAGATGTTCGAGCCTGGATGTCTGTTCTCTGTGCTGGAGACAAGCAACCTCCAACCATATTTCGTGGCGAAACATTGTAACGCAAGTGGGGTCCTAGTAGGGTGTTGGACCAACCTAAGTAGATAAGTACTATTTCTTGAACTTTCCATTCAACGCAGCAGTTCTAGGTACTGCGTTCCCCTCGTCTTAGATCACATCTAGGATCTAGAAGTACTTGTTAGGAGGCTTCCGAGAGCCTGCAATAAACTTGAATTCAGACGCAGGCATAAATTAATTGCATTAAGTACAGCTTTAAGTACTTTAACTGCATTCCCAACAAACAAACGAAAGCCGTAAATAAGCATACATGCTTTATTAAAGCTGTATCAACAATCAATATGCAACTAGCGATTTGAAATTCGTTTACTGTTGTAGAACCCCTTGGTCCGAATTACACCTTGAAGCCAGCACCTTGTTATACATATTTGCGCCTTTGTTTTGATTTGCTGTGTTATTTTGACAGAATATTTGAGAGTATGTTCATGTGAGTTCATTATTAGGGGCGCATTATTGAGCTTGGGACCGAGCTTGGGACCTATGTTCTAGTACTGACTGAGCCAAGAAAAAAATCGTTTTTGTATGGGACCTACTGGTCTTAGAGTTAGTCCAACAATCAATATGTAACTAGCGATTTGAAATTGGTTCACTGTTGTAGAACCCCTTGGTCCGAATTACACCTTGAAGCCAGCACCTTGTTATACATATTTGCGCCTTTGTTTTGATTTGCTGTGTTATTTTGACAGAGTATTTGAGAGTGTGTTCATGTGAGTTCATTATAAGGGGTGCATTATTGGGCTTGGGACCGAGCTTGGGACGATGTTCTAGTACTGACTGAGCCAAGAAAAAAATCGTTTTTGTATGGGACCTACTGGTCTTAGAGTTAGTCTATGGTTAGTCTATGGCTGTATTACGACTTTCGTAGCTGAATAAAAAATCTGGCTGAACTATAAGCTGAATAACCATGTTCTCAATCGAAATATGAACTTTAATTCATGTGTTTCATTTTGTTTGAATAACATGCTTAGTAAAAGCTTTTACAATATTTATATGTAACTTAATTTAAACAGTTCAACAAAGAGATGAATAAGAGTTTATAAACCCGTTTAAATATCGTTTATATAGCCTAGCTAATAAAACCTTATATTGGATTGAATAATAGCTGTAATGTACATCACTATTCAACTGATCCAATTATAGGCTGAAGAAAAATAGTACAAAAGCTTTACACAGTTTTCTTAATTGACTTTTATTCAACCACTAAACAATTAGTTGAAATACAGTTTATGCCTCTTATGCAACGGCTTTTAACCAGCTTTGCCAATTAAACCTTATATTTAGTTGAATAATAGCAGTGGTGTAAATCAATAGTCAGCTAAATAAACTACAATTAAAATAAAAGTCGTTTAAATTCCGTGGTAAGGCCTCCGAAGTGTTCGTAATTTTGGTTGATCAATATTACTTCTTCAACTTCAAGTTATGCTGGATAAATAATATAATAATATAAATGATATATTCCTCTATTTTCGTTTATGAGTTGTTCAAATTTGGTCGGTGCCGGTGAACAAGTATTGACCTGTTTATAAGACCTGAATTATGGTCAACTGCTTGGAGCAAATAGCTCACAGGCTACTCTTTACATTGCCCACCCCAAAAGAAAACAGCGCAGTGTTAACAAAGAACATCAGAAAACATTGTCATATCTTTTAATCGTCTCTTGTTCAACATGCCCTTGTCAGTAATGCACGTAGTAAAACCAAACATCCAATATCAAAGCTTGTGTACAGCTGGCTAATTCAGACGTTTAATAACAACATTTACAATGTTTGATTGAGCACTGATGTTGCATATTTACAGACAACGCTATAAATAGAATATCAATGTAGCTCAATTAAAGCATCACTTATGCTACTATTCAATATATAACATTGACCTTATATAGACAATTCGTTTATACCACCGACAAACCGACATGAATGACAATAGAAAATGATTTAGTATTTCTGTTCAAATCATATTACTGACATCTATCTTCGTGTTCGCTAAGAACGTTTATTGAAGCCACGAACATGCTTGAGAACTTGATAAGAAGGTTCGTGTCTTAGCAATTCTGGACACATTTATTTGAACTAGATAAAATGATTCTATAGGTTTTGACAGATGGGATCGCTGAACATTTGAATCGGTCGTTATGGATTCTTGATCAATAGTGAAGATTGAGTTTCATATCGGTTTGTGGGTGGTTAAAGATAATCCACGTCGTTTGGAAACTCCAAGTGCTTGCAAGTCCTCCTTAAAAATAATCGACATATCATGTCCATAGAAAACTAACTACCGGTTTTATCCGCGTCTCGTACACGGTACAATGGTAGTGTAGTACAGGCGATGAAGTTTACCGGACTTCAGGGTATTTTATAGTTTATCATACTGGTAAGTATGATTACCAACAATGATGTACCTCTGAATTTCTCTCCTGCATTTGTTATCCGACGTCAGCAATTACCCTAAATACACAAATTCACCCCACCTCGAATTCATCTTCGTCGATTACGTTTCATAAAGGCCGAGCGGGGATAATGGGGATAATGGGGAGCGCAACAGCGCGTTGCGGCAGCTTTTGACAGTTGCTCTTTCCATTGTAGCTGGGCCTTAGCTCTAGCGCGATATTAAAAAACAAGGCACGAAAGACCATCGCGTTATCGAAGTATTTTATGTGTTTCAAGTCCGATAACCGTTCTCGTGCATAAGCTTCCGTAGGTCTTCACGATCAAATGTATCCTTTACGGCATTGAAATTGATGAATATATTATGTATAGGGACTTCATGATCGCGGCTCTTTTGGAGGATCTGTTGCAACGTAATATCACAGAAAACAGACATCCAGGGTCAAACTTTTCGTTCAAATTTACTGTAAATTTTTTAAAAGCAAACCGTTGGAAAAACAACTAGCTTTTTTTTTGTTTTGATTCGCTATGTTATTTTGACGGAATATTTGAGGGTGTATGGGTGTGAGTTTCGTTATTGAGAGCGAATCATTAAGCTTGGGACCGGTGTACTAGTACTTCCTGAGACAACAATTATGTGTATTTTCTTCATGACTACCCAAGTAACCACGAGGCTGTAATAGCCTGCATATATAGGGCATATGCATTACGTCTAGTGCATCATTGAAGTTGGGTTAAAGCTGAAAAGGGCCTGCTGAAAAAATGCCATAAGACGATAAGACATTGCTAAAGTAGCATTATTGCATTGGTAATGCATCACTACATTCTTAAGCAAATTTAACGCTTCATTACTTGACAACTGTTGAATTGATGCGATCCCACATTACCGATGTTGATTTTGGGTTGAATAAGTGCATTAATTTAATGCTTGTGGTTACTTGGATATCCAACCTCTGATATAACCAACAATCAATATGCAACTAGCGATTTGAAATTGGTTCACTGTTGTAGAACCCTTTGGTCCGAAGTACATCTCGAAGCCAGCACCTTTGCTATACATATTTGCGCCTTTGTTTTAATTTGCTGTGTTATTTTGACAGAATATTTGAATGTGTTCGTGTGAGTTCATTATTAGATGTGCTACACTGTAACCGGCCAGTACCCATTAATGGGTAAAAAAGTACCTTGTTACCATGATCATAGTCAAAAATGCCATGAACGTGATGAATTCGATAATTTTCATGGTTATTGTAACCATTATAAGCGATAGTCATCATGACCATGATTTAATTGTCGGTAGAACGATAGAATTTGTTTTTGTTTTGATTCTTTGTGTTATTTTGCGAATATTTCGACACAAAATTTTCATTAGAGCCCATAACGACAAACGTAAACAATAGCTTCTTCCGTAAATTTCTCGTGGCTAAAAGCTACCCATGTAAGCCTCAATTCTATCCGATAGGCGAACACTTCCTCTTCGAAATGATCGTGGTGGATTATTTAGGCGAGTTTTCATTAACGGAAATTTAGGAAAAGCCATTGTTTACGTTGTCAGTTAGGCTAATGAAAAATTTGTGTCGATTTGTGGTTCGTGTCTGTTGCGTTATTACGGGCGAATCATTAAGCTTGGGACCGATGTGCTGGTACTTCTTGAGCCAAAAACTATATCCATTTTCTTCATGACTATCCAGCCGCTGGTAAAATCAAATCGGGATCAAATCGTTTAATTAAAACAGTCCAGTGCTATAGGCTGCTACATTTGATGGTAGTTCACAACATCATCATCATAATACTCGAGCCTGTATCAGTACTGGATGCAAACACCATAAGCATTCTTCGCAAGTTTTTTTTCGAAATCTGTATTGCATCATGCGTTCAACATTTTTTACGATCGGCTTCGACATTACTCACGCTTTTCATACGGACAGTGAAGCAAAGCATGAAAAAGGGAAGAATTGTAAAACGAGTAATCTTTTATTATTTCGCTTTGAACTGTCCCCTCTTATGAATTTTGCTTAATACTGCATTGGCGCGCACGTTGATTTTGTTCATCCGCGATTGCAGATTTTGAAGCCATAGTTATCTTTCTTTTTCTGGACGTCACTGTAGTTGGCCGTCGGAAGATGGATAGTATTTCGTGCCGAGCAAAACCTGCTCGCTTCTGAAGCGTGAGACATTTTTGCGAAGTGAGTTTTGTGCATAAGGAAATGAGGCCTCATCAGGCATCAGGAAACCACAGGCGAACGGGAACCTCCTTGAATTCATATTCATAACAGCAACGTTTGTACGGGCAAATCGATCTCACGTTGGAAACTTGCTTGCTTCCGGAGCTGACGCTTGTTTTGACGCCCGCACAAGCAAACGCTTTAGATCACGACATGGAAATCGTTTTGCGAATACCAGGCTGTGGCGTGATTCTAACCGCGGATTATTGTTTAAAGTGCCACATAAGAAGCTACGGAAAATACAAAAAAAAAAAAAGAAAAAAAGGAGCATGAGCAGCAACGGAAACATCATACATTAGTGGTGAGATCCAGGAAAAAAGAACATGTTGCGAGAAACATTATACAGAAACGCTTAGAGTACGTTGGTGATGTTTCAGCTGAAGAAACGGCCCTTGATTCCCTGATTCTCGAATTGATCGGGAACCATCCAATCATGCGTTGAAGGGTAAGTCTCATAGAACAGTGTGTCAGCCACGTCTGATACGTCAAACGAATATGTTACATAGCCTCGAAACTTAAATTTTCAATACATACCGCCTGTGTGGCACACTGAGGAACACTTTTGACAGTTTAGCTTTAAATTTTCCTAGTTTTCCAATTGTAAAAAAAAATGACAACACCAAAACTAGAATTTGGTTGTGTAGACCATCGAAGATTTGAGATAATGCCGTGATAGCGACCATCAGGGGATTAATTATCTATTGACAATGAACATTGGTGGACTGTTTAAGGTTTAATATTATACATACACATCACGTTTTGTTTATTTTTTTTTTCAGTTGACAATATATAATACAATTTGTATGCATTTCATGAACTATGATCTCTATTTAAACCTATTAGCGAATACACTAGATAATTCGTTCACTGCAGCATTCGTCACAGCTTGACCAACTTGTTGATTTATTTGTTGCCTCATTCCTGGCGGAAGTCCTTGTGTGGCTGATGATCCTCCAGGTCGACTGAGGAAGATACAAAAAAAAGAAAAATGTATTATGGTTTTTTGTAACAGTACAAGGCGGATACATGTTGCAATGAGAAGACGTACGCGCGCCTTCGCTCTTGTCTGTCTGCTGTCTGTGTGTGTGTGTGTGCGCGCGCGCGTGTGTGTGTGTGTATGTGTGTGTGCGCGCGCGCGTGTGTGTGTGTGTGTGTGGGGGGGGTCATTAATTTAAAAAATAACAAAAAAAAAAACTGCTTCTGTTCTGAACGCACTTGAAAGATTTCATTACACATTATCGAAGGTAATGATTGAAATTAGAAATGAAAATCAAACAGAATTACATATCAAGCCGTTTTTAATTTTTAATTTTTTTTTATATTTCACTTTTCCGATTGTGATACATCTGTTCTCCTTCAGATGATGAACTAAACTTCCACGATATAAACATTATACACCTTCACAGAGGCGATTCTTATGGAGGAGTGCTTATAGGGATCGAAAAGTGCTACCAAATCTACAAAATGTCTCTTTCAGTTCTTTCAGGAGGCGAAATCGTTGTTTATCAAGTTACTGCAAAGAATAAAGACTTTTGCGTAGCTTCTGTTTACGTTCCTTTCATAACTTTCATTGGCACTAGTCAACTCTAGTTCTTGTTTCTATTTTACCGTTTCCAGTATTGATTCTGGGTGACATGAATTTCCATGGTACTGTGTGGGGAACCCATACGATAACCATAGGGCGGTTAGTTTTTCAGAATTATGTGACGATGGCAATTTGTCTATCTACCAGTGTTCAAACTGATGAAGTGATAGGTTAATTATTACTTCACGATTTTTAAGACTAAAAATCACAAACAAAACAAAACAAGCAACGCTAAAATTGCTAACCAATGGAGTAGAGCAAACGATTCTTAAAAATTTCACGCCCGAAGTCCAAATAGTATTTGTGCTCAGAAAACTTCAAAGTTATAGGGACTTGATCCCGTATGTCCTTAAACGTCTTGAGGATGAAAAGTACCATAGATAAATGAAAATCACGAATCCTTTCAAGAATTG
The DNA here is from genome assembly GCA_034211315.2 of Aedes japonicus. Taxonomy (NCBI): domain Eukaryota; kingdom Metazoa; phylum Arthropoda; class Insecta; order Diptera; family Culicidae; genus Aedes; species Aedes japonicus. The sequence continues at coordinate 19,202 of JASCZW010004458.1, forward strand.
AGTTCCTAGAACCAAGTTGGTTGCCGGATTTTGAAACGACATCCCACCATTTCGCGAAGGTTGTCAAGCGCTTTGTCTTAAAACAACCATTGTGACTGAGCAACAAGTGAGACGATGATTTCAAGAAGCTTCTTCATTTATTAAAGCAAGTCATTTGAAGGAACTGATGAGAAATCCAAAGCAAATCTTTAGTATTAATAATCTTTAACAGAAGAAACAGAATTGAAGTGGATAGAGGGAAATTTGAATTGAGGTTCAATATTTACATACTTTTTTGATGAATAAAGTTTTGGAAACTATGCCTTGACTATCATCAGAATGATAAGCATTTTTACACAATTTATAAGAAAAAAAACATAACCACGGAATTAGTCAAATTCTTGTATTGAACTATTTATTTATATTTTATGTTTTTATTTTTGTTTCATAATATATGGGGGAGGTTGCTCATCAACTCTTCCGGTCTGCTTCTAAGAACCTTGTTATGAGGTACCAGGTGGTTACACACCGATTACCTGTCAATCTTCCAAGTTTGGAAGACGTCTGTATTGAATTATCTCAAATTATAATATTCCGCCCACTATACCACAAAACATTGCAATTTGTTGAGCGGATTGGAGATAAGGAAAGCATTGGGTATAGGACCAAGTCTCCCCCGGTTGGTACTAAACAGATGAGCTTAGAAATCAGTAGAAGCATAAAGTTGACAGTAGGCGTGGAATGCTTCTGGGGCGCTTATTTCGCGAAATCCCTCAATCGTGATTCGAAGTGTAGATTACTCTTTGGGACGTTCAGCTTGCTGGTTGCAGATATCGGTTCCAGTTGTGAAATGGTTTTTAGAGTGTAGTTGTGCAAGTTTGCTAAAATCAGGGAGCATGCGTCGGGCATCGGCTGTGAACGGTTGTGTCGAGGGTTTGTTGCGCAATATTTTCTATTGTTTCGGTTACCTTTAGTTCGGTGGCGCGAGTGATCGAGTGAACAATAAAGAACAATAAAGCTGATTCCCGGTGAGATGTGCTGGGTTGCCGTGTGTGGTGATTGATTGTGATCCATATTATTCGTTCGCCATACTTGCTGGGCCACATATCTTGGAACCAGTTAATCACTATTCCATTTTGTGAGTGACTCCAACAGCGTCTATGGTGTTGGTGTAAACCGATTGGCTCTCATGCTTTATAATAAATAACCTTGTTTTCTCAATGAAAAACCACCATCACACTTTGTGAGTGGCCCCGACAGCAACCTTACTGTTGGTATGAATCGGTTCAAATCAGAAATCAGTACTAATATTAGAATATTTCACTAGACAGCTTATCGTCTAATCCATCCAAGCTTCACACAAACACATGATAAGAAAGCGTATTATATATGTTACCACTAACGAATATCTTGCCATCTTTCCATGTACAAATGCGTCCCGCACAATACACAAGCGGTAGTGAATGGAATCAAAGAGCAAGTTGGATGACAAAAACTTGCAGTTCTAGTGCAACAACAACCAGTAGGAGATGAAACATCTGAGAACTATTCCTACTTGAACTTATCAATTACAATAATCACTAAATTATATTATTCCTTTTTCGTTTCAGCAATCAAACGCCTATATCTCTCTTGCTTCACTTTCTGCCTCCTACTATCCTCTATGTAATGAATCTATTATTTGTTGGGACTGGTTAGTTAATAACCGGCGCCTGCTTGTGGAAGATCCCGGTGTGCTATATGGTCTAGGGCATATCAACGGGCAGGCTTGGTAGGTTCTCGCCTAGCCCAACCGCAGATGGGCGGACAGTGGTCTGCCAGGGCGGGGACTGAGAAATTACAATTACAATTACAATTATTTTTGTTTCATAATGTATACCTTACTAATGACGCTCGAAGAAATACAAATCGTTGTGAATTCATTATTTTACAACGAGTTTTAACTTGCAGCGTCACTAACCTCATAGTAATATGGCATGTCACGGTAACCCAAAAGAATATCTAAAAAATAACCAAACAATACGAAAATGCGAAAGTTTGAGTAATCGTCAGATGTTGTGTATAAAAACAAACCCAAAAAGGAGAGGATTCCTCTTCCATGTACGCATTAAAACAGAGTGTGTACAAACTACCGCTAGAAACTATCACAAGCTATCAGCGGTACATGAGCGCGATTCAACACGTTACTTTTGTCTGTTGAGATGGCGGATTCATCCGTGCCTTGACCTACCCCAGAGTGGAATATTAGGCAAAGGTAACGTCCTTGGTTCGAGTACTACTTTACCCATGCCCTTTCGGTCAATTTTCAATACTTCTACTCAATTTTCAACCCACCGTACACTGACGGAACTTTCAACACTTTTTCTTCATATCTTTCAAACATTACTGTCAACTTTTGGTGCCTCATGGTGAGGGGCGAACATCTTCTTCTACATCAATACGAGTATTGTTTTTAATGAGAAATTGAATCCTTGACTTAACCTAACATGGGAGTCTATAGACCGACATTAATTGATGTAATCCCTCGAGAATTCCGTACGTTTCCAACATTTTGGTGGTGCATTATAACGAACGTCTCATTAAGATTATCGAAGCAAGTTAAATATCGTTTGTAGCTCAATTTTTTAATGAGTTGTAATTGTTATTTCTCAGTTCCCACCCTGGCAGACCAAAAATGTGTTGAAAAAAAAATGAAAATACAAGACATTCTTTTCTGAGCCAATTTTAATGAAGCAGTGTTTTTTAGAACATTTATGACATATTAGCTACCGCCGAACGCGGCCGAGCCCGGATCTCGCACGGTCCTTGGCCGAGCCCGTCTCCCAGTACCAGCGGATGGTGGTATAGATGAAATTCCGCTTCACCCCGTGGGATTTCAACCGCCGGTTCGCTCAACCCCTCGCAAACAACTTTAGCATGACGTCGCGGTACTCCCTCATCGTGTGCGGTAACCAAACAACAAATGACAGCATGTCGACACTGCGCGCGTCGGTTAGCCTATATATGAGGCTAAAGCTGACACCAATACCAACATACAGAATACACATGGTGCGCACCTACACAACAATGAAAAGTTGTATTGGAACTTATTGTACACCCTGTATTTGTTCACCATGCGTTATTAAATTTTCAATATTAGCTACTCCATCAACTTATGCATCATCGACTCATGTTCTACACTGAGGAAACTAAACATACGATATTCATAACGTCTGTCGTATGAACGACTAATTTCACAGTATAAAATCATTTCATACGACACGTATGATTTCCATAGCCGTCTTATGGAATACATACGAACTAGATTTGAATTTCATACGGAACACATCTGAATTTCATACGAATTCCATAATGAACCTCATATGTTGACCTTGTGTGAAAAAATCATACGATACTCGTATGACTTTTAACGTTTGACGTTATTCAGAACAAACAAAATGGAGAATATGGAAAAACTGGTCGAAGATCTCGCAATTCCCGCTGCAGCGCTTGCGGTATTTAGTGGTAAGTTTACGATATCTTTTAATTTATTAATCTACCACATATTCATTTATTATAATTCTGTACAGAGTGTGGTGTCAATACAGCGGCCCTAATCACTTGGCCACGAGAGAAAGTTTTCCATAATTTCTCATCTGGAAAAGCAATACAGAGGACAAATATCATGATTCTTATTTTAAAGTTGACGGACCACCGTTTGCTGTACATATTATTAATATTAATAATATTAGTAATTATTAGTTTAGACGTAAGTAAAATTTTAGCATAAACTTGTAAATAAAACAAAATGTATAAATTATAAACGTGTGAAAATAGTTCATATTAAACTAAGAAGTTGGATTATTTATTTAATGGAATAATTTGTTTAATTTAATTATTAAATAAAGGAAATTCCTAATTTGAGGCGAGGTTGCGTTAACTTTAACATATATTAGAAAGCATATTCAGTCATATTGGATTTCATAACAGATCCGAAAAAAATCATATTCAAACGTTATGCGTTTTGTACGACTGTGATATGTCCTTCATACTATATATCTAATGATTTCATACGACGGCTTTATGGAATCCATGAATATGTACAACAAATATCATATCATGGCTCAATAAGATGTTTTCATTGCGCAGTCGTATGAAATTCATATTAATTTCTTACCGTAAAATTTCATACGCACTTACTATGAAAATCGAATGATTTATTTCCTCAGTGTATGCTAATAGAAAAAATATGAAACAAAGGGCAGTTCAGATAACAATCATACGTCATTAACAACAAAAACAAGAGAGAGAAGAGAAGAAAACATAAATTAAAAAAGAAACAATAAAAAGTAATTGGTAATGTGTGTTAATGCAAATAATTATAATAGACCCTTCCGCCTACCACCAAGAGTTAATAATAATACATCACTACAATAACTACGACGATGAACGGTGGTCTCAGCGTCTAGTTAGTGCTAGAATTGTTAGTATGGTTCCGTACTTTAGCCCAGGCAGTACCTCTTACATAAGTCATAGGCAGCTGTAGTTAGATCACGCGTAACTGTTTCTATAGTAATCTAAAAGTATGATAAATCAAGTTCGAAAAAACAAATAACATGAATTAATAGCAATATCTTATTTATAATTATTAGTATTAATCAAAAGTCATCAAACCCTTCACCCTTGGCCAGGGCTGGTAGCTCAATTGTTTAATGAGTTATAATTTAAAACTGAATCGACCATAGCATATTAGGCTGAGACAGGGAACACATACCCTTTTTAAAAACCTGCTTTGTGCTTATGGCTGCGAATTTTTTTTAATCACGATTTTAAACCAGTCAAACGTGGAAGCACCAGTTCAATGACAAAATTAAAAAAAAAAAAGTACGGGTCTAATATTTTTCGATCGTACCAAATATCACGAAATGGTATATATTTTTTGCATAAATTTGCTGAACAAACTTCAGATGAAATCGTATCATTCATTTGAAGTCACTTGCTGCCCATTTACAAACATCATTATATTGAAGTTTAAGATAGACTAGTTACCGAACTCTGGCAATTACTTTCATACTCTCATAAAATGTTAACCGTGTTTTCTTCGCAATAATTTTCGCAACACCATAAAATGAATCTGCGGTTTTTGCGTCTGTTGTAACAGTTTATTCTCTTGACTCATTGGAAATGACAATGAATGAAAAACAACTTTGGAGAAAAAAAACAATGTTTTTGAACACAATATAGTAATACTTTATTTTATTCTATGTTACACTTCTTAACGTATCTTTTCGTTTGCATTGATGGTGAATACCGTTTTCCGAATGCTTCAGAAACAGCCGCTTCTATCCGAACATTTTAGTTAGAGTATTATAAATGTTGTAAAGCTATTGAAATAACCATTTTACATTAAAAAAACAAAAGTAGGGAAAACGCGTGATAACAAAAAATTATAAAAATAAGTAGTATGGGTTCTTGTAACCCTGATGCTACCTAATTTCAATCAGCATTTTACAGTGCCTGATTCCGCCTGATTCACATTTGTTTTGGAATCAGCCACTGTAAAACGATGGTTGGATTTAGGAAGCATTAAGGTAGCAATACAAGGTAGAAAATGGAAATACCTGATTGCAGGCCCTGTCACTCCCCGGTAAAATAAACGAATCGCATAGTTTTCTGTTTGCTTAAATGTTAATATAATGTTTAACAAATGTATAGAGCAGATTTGTTTTTGAACAATTAAGAATACTATCACTTGAAGACGATTACTCGCATAGGCAACATCAGAACCAGAATGAACCATAGGTATACATACATATATATTAAATATATATATATATATATATATATATATATATATATATATATATATATATATATATATATATATATATATATATATATATATATATATATATATATATATATATATATATATATATATATATATATATATATATATATATATATATATATATATATATATATATATATATATATATATATATATATATATATATATATATATATATATATATATATATTTAATTTATGGATTAGGTTTGAATAATACGTTGTTATCAAATAAATATGCTGGATGATGGGAGAAGTACGGTTGTTTGCATGATACATTATCACATTTTGGTTCTGGGGTTTCGAACTGTCATTTGTTTTGCAAATTAACGTTATATATCTATGTATGTATATATATCCTATTCTTTGAACGATTACCTATGTCATTATAGCAATGATTGATTAGTTTAGCGAATTCACATATATATTATGCCCGAGGTCTTCTCTAAGGCAATCACTTTAACGATATAACATTTAACTTCTGATATCTTACATGCATGTTTCTACTTATTAACACTTTTGTTTAGCTGTACATTGATTTTTTTTTTGATGGAATTCTATGCAAAACAATAGATTCTACAGGCATTTTGTGCTGTAGGTTATTACTTTTAATTGTGAATATACAATAGTTTTGATATTATATTGATTTTTTTGTTTTCAATACGTTTTTATTTCTCTCAGAATTCCGTTTGAAGAAACTACAATATGGAGCCAGATTACACAAATGTTGTTATGCTAGTAGATTTTTTTATAGTAAGACTATTGTGATTCACGCTTAACGCCGCCTGCAATTGTAATAAGAGTGCAAAAATATGTTAGATTGTTATTTAAATACAACAGAACTAAGTACAACAACAAAAAATAATAAAATGTATTCTGGAGAAAGCAGGATACACGAAAACGGTATTTTGCATTCAATTTGAATATTGTAGTGTGAGTGATAAAACGAAAAACTCCATCGTGCCAACATCGTTGTTCTGCAGTATCAAGTTTTCCGTTTCTCGTAGTTGCTCGCACAATTCAACATTCAGATTAGAAAAAAACGCCGTTTTCGCTAGCCTCATGGCCATACTTCCTCTTGCCTATGTTACTGTTTCTTTTTACTTTATATGATGACATATTATGGCACTAATTAATGTATGATAAGTATTCTTAATTGTTCTGTACAATCATTAGCTTTGAATATTAATTAATTTATTCGAATTGTGTAAGCTACATTTCGGGTTGGCATTGATTCAATTTAAGAAAAGAAAAATGTCAATGCTTAAAACAAAGGATGGGTCTCCCAATACGTATTATATCTTTAAATTCAATAACTAACATTCTCTACATGACGGCCAATTCCATAATTAAACCACTGCCCTATCATTTGAAGATTATATGTAATTAAACCTAAGTAGGATTAACTTTTCAATCATTAAACCAGACCATGTTATGCTGAGCTCGTTGCGAATGTTAATGTATACCCATTGGTTTGGATTTACTGTTAATTGATGCTAAATTATTTTGAAAAAGTATTAGGTTGGTTAGCAAAGCAAATCGATATTCTTGTTAGGAATTACTATGGTAATAAAATATTGATACAAGTTATCGCGAAATCAGTCATCTAGCTTTTACAAACTTGATTAAGGGAACTATGAACAAGAAACCCAAGCTATTGAATAAGGGTTATTTTATTTCACGATGCTACAATTCAAAAATTTATATTGAATTGCAAAATTATAACGTTCTGAACCTGAAGAAACCTTAGCAAAGTTCATGTATTATTTTTTTTTAAAACCCAATTCATATCAGACTAATTCAAATGTCATCGAGTAAGATTGGCGTCTCATGGGGCAAGTATTTGAAATACACTGAAACCAATTGCCTTCATAAATAAAAGCTTATATTTTTATCTTAACATGTATTCTAGTAAACTATTGAGCTTATCGATAATAAACTTGAAAAAAAAAACAAAAAATAAGTTTTTCGTACTAGTTGTCGAGCTGCAATTTTTGTCCGTGCTGTAATCCCCGTCTTTCCTAAGGGAGCCTCTGTTTTAGCCTCGAATTATTGTTATGTATAAAGCAATTTAATTGCCTTCTAGAATCTTGCGCATTTCGTCTTACAAGATTTGTTTGCCACCCATTTGTTTTATGCCAACTTCCTGGATTTGTGTCGGTGTTAGTCCTTTTTCACTCTACCATTGTTCTCCGTTTCCTAGATGTTGTTATTATCCATAGACGAGTATTCTGCCATTACACCATCTATCGTACCGCGTCTGTTTTCTTTATTCTACTTTACTTTGAATATCACTAGTTCGTAACTGTGTCTCCCAATTGATTAAATGCACCTAAGCGGGGGATCATTTTTAACGAAATTGCCAAAGGTGCTACTACGAAGCTAGATCATTTTGAAGTTGGTGCCATTCGTCGGGTTGGAAAATTTCTCGACTACTTTTAGGCATAAAATATTGGTTGCAAATTAATGCAAATTGTTACCGCAAATTAAATAGTAAGTGATGAAATATTTATAACAAAGTTTAGACTTAGAAATAATATGCATGGAAATCCCAAGAAGCAGTGAAAGTAATAGTTTTGTTCTATACATTTTATTTCATATCACGCGCGGTTGTTTTTTAAAGATTTGATTCCTTCAGCATAGTTAAGGATAATGGTTGACTATTTTTCCAAACAAATATCCAAAAATTGTAAAAACATTTTTTTTTATTTTCTCCATTAAATTTACAAACAGTATGGAAAGTATGCTCGAACAGATTTGACAAAGACGTGAAAAGTCAGAAGACTTTTTTTTTCACTTAGTCCAGTCCAGACGAGAGAAGTTTTCAGAACCATAGTAACAAGATTTTAATTTTCTTCGTTATCGAGTTTTCAAGCCTCATGCTGGTTTATCTCCTATCTTAGTGTCACTTAAACACCTTTTGAGTTTTTTTTAGTGATTTGAACTCGTGACCTTGGCGTGACAGCTATGAATGGTCACTAATACGCAGGGGTCGCCCCTAACAGGAAATTAAAACCATCAGCTAATGACGGATTTAACTAGTTCATAGCAGTTCCAATAAGTTATGGATAATTCAATATAGTACTTTGAAATACATGGCAACACAAGCAACTGTTCGAGGGCTACTAGTAGATTCAGCTAATTGTAAGAACATTGTTGAGATCAAATAACATTTATGTTTTTAAAATGTATTAGAATGACGTATTCAACCATCAAATTCAAATGATGTAATTTGAACCCCAATGACACATTTAAAATTTATAATAAATCAATTATGCCAGCTTCAGCATATAACGACATATGTTTGGGTGTCATCTAACCCTCTCTTAGGTAGCTTGCAAGGCGGTGCTATGTAAAACAATGTGATACACGGTAAATCTGGAAGTATGTTAATGACCACTAAAAAATGCGTAGAAAGCATTATTCGCTGAGAAAAATAATCAGCCATAACTTGATGCTGAGGCCATTTTCAAATAAGCAATACGTTAGATGCAGACCCATTCATGAAACTGACAGGCATGTTAAGTATTTGCACTGAACAGTAATTACAAATGCTTAACACTGTATAAAACGTAAAAGGTCTCCTATGCACTGTGACCGGATACAGTAAGGAATTCCACCAGATGACGACCAGCTTAAGGAACCTAGTCCCTTTCCGATACGCCGATTGTGGTACTAATTGTACAAGTTTCAAGTGATTGGGAAACTAGGAGAATTTAAAACTAACACTTCATTTGATCACTTTTTAAAAATAAAAAATAAAACATTGAAACACTTTTTTCAAATTTTCGCTAGTAAACGCGAGCAAATTCCTTTAAATTCTACTAAAAGCTTATCATTTGACAGATAGGCCTATTTCGTCTGCTACTTACAGACTTCTTCAGTGTCGATTATGATGTGTATTTCTTGTTTTATTGTTCAATTGTTACAATTTTGATGGACCTTTGCATAGAGTTTATACAAAAAGAGATAACTAAATTCGTGAATCGAAACTTAAATGAATATAGGATAATTTTATTTTTCAGTGTAATTTGAGTGTAAGTTTCATTCTTTTTCGGGATTAAGAATTTTCGAGCTCTTTCAAAATGGTGTTTTGAACTGTCTATGCAAAGTATTTGGTTACAAAAAGATAAGAAAATCAACGATTATGACAATACTGACCAATTCCATACAGTTTGAAACATAGCTAGAAGGTAATATCAATTTCAGTTTGAGATACTACGATGTTTAACCTCAATTTAGCTTTACGTGGATTTCTCAATAGACATTTTGTCGGAAACGGAACCTCAAGTTCAGTATCAGAAGCACATTGATTGAATTTTAATAAATTCAATGTTTGATACATTTTCGGCCTTATGTGCTTCGGCCTTTTGTAATGGTTTCGTGTTAAACTATAGTTAGAAAAATTTAATATCTTTTTATGTTAAAATCCGTTAATATAATAGGGTTAAATGCTAGTTGTGCTAAACAGGCCAGAAGCGGTTCAGAAACCTAGGGAAACCCAATGAAAGATAATAAAAGATGCAAAACAGAAAATGCGAATATATTTATGATATTTTTTTGTTTCCAATTATGATTGGCAAAATGTTAGCATCACTTATGTTGACTCGGCAACCGATTTTCAAAGCTCTAATTCTATATTTGTATTCTTCCATCAAAACAGTTCACTGAATACAATCATAATGAGAACTTAGCGTATTTTTCATCAAATAAATCACATGCACACAAAAAGGCTGCTATTTTCGTTGTCTTTTATAGAACAATATTTTTTACGCGCTAGATAAATGAAACGATAGCCGAAACCAAAGGGGCTGCCTTCTCATTCACTTGAGAAGTTATTCGCTTTATGAAACTGTAAAAAGCTTTAAATGTAAACAAACAAGAACGTCAAATATGCGCACGACGCTGCGAAAGTACTGATAAATGAGTGCACTCTCTAGAAGTAGGGGAATTTTGTTACAGCAGAAATATGCATAACAGTGTATAGTGTATGTTGTGATCGTTAAAAAAGCAAAAAAGTAAATGTGTACTTACGATGGAATGAGAGGGGCTGGAAGGGCTTGGCCACCAGGTCTACCCTGTGGTAAAGGAGGTGCGCTTCCTCCGCCGGGCCTGTTAGGAATGGCTGGGGCTGGTCTAGCACTCGCTGGAGCTGGTGGTGGACCTCGTCCAGTACTAGTGGGAGCACCGGCTGACCCGATTGAGCCCTGAACATCCAAATTTAAAAATGTTAAATGGGCTATATGAACTATTATTCGTAAAACCTTACCTGTTGCACAGGTACATTTTTCCGTGGGCCACCAGGGCTTGGAGGGGATAACCTTGGATTATCAAGGCCACTAGAAAGCCAGTCGTTCTTTACGGGTGGTGGGACAGGTGTGGTGAATGTTGCCATTGAAACATCACCTAAAGAAAAATACAATTTATATGAACAGTTTTTACCGGATACAGATTGAGGCAAAATAGCCAACACATCTTTTAAAGCTGTTTCAACAGACACAAAACTCAACGGTCATACCTATAATCCTGAGAGCTTCTTTGCACGCATGATACATTCTAAGCATCTCCTCTCGTTTTTGAGCTTCCTCTTGACTTTCTTCCATCATCGAAGCCTATAAATTAAAAATGATTATTAAATGAATTGTACTACAACACAATGCTACAAGGGTACCTGATCGCCAGTAGCGTAGAGATGAGCCAACAATTCGCCATTGATAAAGTCTTTGCAATTGTTAATAATAAGCATCATGATAGCTTTTGGTACCATATCACGAGTAGTTTTTGTTACGATCTTCATGTAGGAATCCACTAGATTGCGAATAGTTTCAACTTGACGTTCAAGTTGCGGGTCAAGAGAGCTTGTCTGACCAACATCGCTAGTTTCCTGTAAAACAAAGAGGGTTTTTTTAGGATATACAAGTTCGAATCAGACTACTTTTAATCTATTCTAAGAATTGATATTAAGAAAACGCTAACATAAACCAACACACAAGTTTTCGGGAAGCATCAAAGCACTATAATACAATTGCTAATATCCTATGATAATCCCAACAGATAAAATCCATTATTTTATTAACTGTGGAAACATTTTTATTACTTCATGCGTAAAGTTGACGACTACGAGTTTAAAGGAAACGCTTTCAACGTCATAAAATGGATTAGTGCAGTATTTTCTGGCGGCTGAAATACAAGAATGAAAGCTCCGGCAGGATATTGCAGGGAGAAAAGCTTCGCTCAATTTCAACCTCAATATAGATCTTCATAAGTGAGCTAATAATTCTACCTGTCCATGATTGTATCAATATTAAAGGGTGTCCCACATCAAATTGCATCACGAAAAAAACGGTGTAGAAAACTACTCTTTCTGTATTTTCTCTTGAAAATTTGGGTAGAAGTAGGGCTTATCGACAAATACTGGGCTATTATGAAGCAGGCACTACTGAAGCATCTCAAGGAGGTTAAATCTGGGGAAAACATGACGAAAAAGTGGGGCACCGTACAGGAGAAGCTGCAACCTGATGACGTAATGCTGTACAGGACCTAATGAGTAGAGTTAAGCGTAAGGTGAGAGCGTACGGTTATGGAATTGAAGTTGAATGAAATAAATATGCCAGATGCTTATTAATGGGTGATGTTTTATTGTCTGAAAGTTTGAAAAGTATCGCTCAACTAGGTTATTTTCCACTGCGTTTTTCCCGTGATGCAATTTGATGTGGGACCCCCTTTACTCCCAATTCTTTTTTTGCTCGATTTTTTTTAAACAGTTTCTTGAAATACCACGAATTTTTTTTCACGGTTTCTCCAAATAACACGGTTTTTTAGTCGGTACGCATTTTTTATGTGAAAATAGAATCGGGTATAATTACACTTTCCTTAAGCAGAACCTTAACCTTTTTAAGCGAATTTTTAAGCATAACTTATTTTACGCGGTTTCTTGAAATAACAAGATTTTTTTTGATCGATTTATTTTACTACGGTACTCCTCTCTGTGCAAAACAAAACGAATCGGATGTATTAAAGGTCATTTTGATTTAAAACGTTAAACAGTTTAGATGGCGAGGAAAAATGTTTTGGGTCTTCACTAGCACTCAAAACAAAAACAAAAAAAGAATACAAAACATATTAATAACAAACATAAAACAATGGTCTATCAACGACTTGGAAGCCAAGTCAGTTGCAGTGATTTCGATGTCAAATGAATGAAATAATAGCGATACTAAACTTTACCTGTAGTTTTGGTTGCTGCAAACAAATAATAATTAAATTATTTTGATATGCGTGATACAATTTATCCTGATTTGATTAATAAAAACATTCTGTAATGCTTGACACTTTGTGATGATCAAAGTTGCAAAGCTCGCGGTACACACATCAGAGCCTATCAACTTCAGGGATGGGTATTATCGCGTATGTCATTGATTATCGACAAGTTCCAAAACCTAGGAAAATACGCAAAAGATAACAAGCGCTGGTAATCTAGACCAGACCTAGAAGTAATGGAGTAATAAACTTGCACTTCATTCTTACGCCACTTTCACACATACGAACACACAGGAATTGTTCTCTTGTTGCAAAAATAGATCTGTCACGCTCTCGGATTACAGCTCAACACAAATTTATGCTCGAAAGCAGACCGAAGAAGGGTAGGCTGTGCTCGCGGTAGGTTGGCATTTTAAAGAACTGTCACGTTTTTCCGGCATTAGTGGATTTCAAACGATTTGTTTGTTTCAAAGCAATGTGATTTACCGTTTTGTAGAGGATTCGGTTATCTTGTGTACAAGTGTTGAAAGTGCAAAGAAGAAGAAAAAGACTGAATGAAATACTGAACCCTGGATATGGAAATTATTAGTAACATCATCGCATTCTAAATAACAATTTGGAGATGCCTTTCCATAATGTGTTTACATTTTCAGAGAGCGAGTAATGTCGCTATAACGCTAAGCCATATTTGATGTCACAGGAATCAATTTTTGCTATCAATTTTGATCTTTTAACCGTTAAAACGACCAAAACGACAGCAACCTGAATAATCATTATCGGTAATTTCACAACATCATGTTAACTTTTCAATTTGATCTCAAACTTTTCTCGGGTTGCCTCTCTCTATCACCACAAGACTTAAAATCAAAAGCAGTCTACTGCACTTTCATTGATCGCATAGGGTAAATGACATTGAATCCATGATCTAAAAATAACCTGCCTTACTAACACAAAACCATCCTTCCCTTGACAATTATGGAGACACAGAGGTAAAAAACACGGTCTCTAAACAATGATTGTCAAACTAATCATCCTTCCCCCCTCCCCGAAGACCGTGAGGACGTGGCCGGCGCCTTTACTGATCTATAAATAGAATGAACTAGTGAACTTGTACATTGAAGATGTAAAGCTACTCCTAAGCTCCATCTATGTGGTTCTCTGTGCAATTACGCTAGTTCTATCCAGTCGGTCATTTTTTTTTCAGCAATCACATTTTTAACTAGATCCTCCAACGATCAACCATGTATTGTTAAGGGAACCCTCCCCTGAATTTGAACAAAATAATCGATGTTTTTTGATACGATGAATATTTATTGAATGGTAGCGTCTCAAACACACCTGTCTCACGTGCGTTTCGCTTTGCACTAAAAACTTTGAACGCGTTTTTCTCGAAACCATGTTTTAATCTAACTTCAAGCCCCGGGCTTGAACTATTAATCCGATTTGCTTCATCAAATAACTGTTTGAATGATTTCTGTCCACTTCAAGAGGCTGCAGGCTTGAAGTTGTCGCCCCACGTTTTGCGCGCAGAAGCTTACGGAAATCGCCATTTTGTAGCCGCTATTTTGAATTTTTACATTTTTTTTTATCTTCTTGAAATCTTGAATAATAATCAAATTTAATTGTTAAAACCGGAAGTTCGTACGCCTTTTCATTCTCCCACAAAACAAATACAAGCTTTGCCTTATTTTTGCCCAAATCCAGGGGAGGGTCCTCTTAAATAAAAACTTTTCTCTATACACCAAACATAACATTCTTTTTAACTATTCGCTCTCACTATACATTATATCTTTGCCCAAGTAGCAAAATACGCTCATAATTAGTTGTAGTAACTTGATCATGACTTAGCAAGTCATATTTATGTTTTCTTAACCGAATGACAACAAGGGTGCTACTAGGGTGTCTACTAAAGGTTGTGTTTTGCCATTGTAGATTCTAAATCATTATCTAGTTCAGTTTCATGATGTCATTCTCTGTCCCCAACGAATTATTCATCGTCGAAGCTCCTGCCACGAGGTGTGCAATCATCAACGCTATGCTATACTATGCACATAAAAAAATAAAAGAGGATATTGCATCTAGGTAGATGCATATCTACCATGTCGAAAATACAATATATTTCGCCATGTTGTTCGAACAGCGAATATACACAAAATAGACGGATAAACTACATCGGGTTGTATTACATTTCACGGAAGTCCATTAAGCAGAAACCTATTTTGCGTAAGGGCATTTATAGGGTGTCGCAGAAAGTAGAAGCACGATTTCTAGGCGAAACTTTTTAAAACTGGATGACGTAAGACAGCTTATTTTCACTGTGTGTCTTTGTTTACGTTCTGAAAAACAAGTTTGTGTGTCTAAATTGGATTAAACAGATTGTGCACAAATGGTGCTCTGTTCCCAATATTTAACTAAGTCAACTGCCGATACTGGAAAGTGTGGAAGTTTTGTAAAGAATAAAAAAGCAGTTCTTCTCGAGATGTTGCCAAAAAGCTGGGTACTTCTAAGAGTAACATCCAACGTTCCAAAAGTCCATCTGAAAACCTTCAAGAAGCAGAAGATGCCAAAACGGAGTGAAAAGCAGGCTGCAACCGTGTTGGATCCTCCCTTAGCTCAGTCGGTAAAGGCGCAGCTACAAAGCAACGCTATGCTGAAGGTGACTGGGTTCGATTCCCGATCTGGTCTAGGAATTTTTCGTTAAGGAAAATTTCTCGACTCCCACACACAATCATACTAACGCAAAAATGGTACCTTGCATCGAAAGCTCTCAATTAATAACTGTGGAAGTGAATTTACAACGATAAGTTGAGAGCAAGCTTGAAATGCTAAATAAGAACAGGAACCGTGAAACCGCGGGATCGGAAGCTGTATGACGGTCTACTGTGTGGAAAATCAGCGTGTATTGTCATGGATGATGAAACGTTAGTAAAATTTTACGGCAAGCCGCTTCCGGAAGATCAATATTACACCATGCATAAAAACCAGGACGTCCATGATGCCGATAAGTCAATTTTAACCGAGAAATTTGTTAAAAAGGCAATTGATTGGCAAGCTATTTGTGAATGCGGAATGTGGTGAGAGCCGTTTGTGGCATCAGAGACAATGAAGACTGATACGTTCTACCAGGAATTTTTGAATCGGCCTGCTTAGGAATCCTCCGAACTAGTTCTTTCAAGCCCGACCATTCGAGACAATTGGGATTTTAACGAGGCATATTTAAGAAAACATGTTGAAGCAGCAGATACCATCGAACGATTTGCGTAGTTCTGGAAAAAGTGTCTAAAACCATTGCGAAGGATTTTGCGAAGATACTGATGAGCCGCGTTTGGGCAAAGATGGGTTCCTTGACATTTGATGAACGATAATAAGATGTTTACACATTATAACAAGATTATAAAGAATGATCCATGAAACCAAAATAAAATATCCTCCAACAAAACTGTTTTATTTTGTTATTTCTTGGTGTTACTACTTTCTGGGACATCCTTCAGCAGAAACCATTTTTGCGTAAGACCATGTCGCGGAGTGCCGTTTGCAGAATTCCAGATTTCGCAAATCCCATTTGATAGAGTATATGGATAAAAGAGACTAGACTAGTAAGAGATTTTTTTTTTTGCGTTATTTTTAAATTAGATAACTAAAGGAGTTATTTGAATTTGTGCTTCAGAAACTTAGAATTTTAATAAAGGTTTTTTTTTTCTTTCTTTCAAACATGAGCTGTTCTTTAAAGTTATACTGTTGTTCTGATTATTGGTGCTACAATTATTTGTATCTCTATCAGAGACTGTTCTAGACATCTTTAAAACATTTTGTCGAGGATATTTTCGGAATGCTAACTTAATCTATATTTTGGAAAATTTATCCTTCTTTTAAAAAAGAGTTATTTTGCATTCGTAGTCTTTAGTACAAACAAGCATGGTTTGAATCTGGTTTAAATGCAATTCCGTATAATGAGTACTCATCGAAGTGGGGCTTCCGCGAAATGGCGCATTCCGCGAAATGTATTTCAACGAAATGAGGCATTCCACCAAATGGGATTCCGCGAAAACATATTTGCAATTGCAATATTTGCTAGCATATTTGTAAGATTTCCTTCGGTAAGTTATTCGTATTTCGGTGTGTGGTTTTCTAACACAACTTTATGTTCCAAAGCAATTGTCTCCGATCATATCAGATACTAAAAGTGTCGTACAATAAGCGCTTCCTATATATCCTGAACCGATTATTTTTTGTATGTCCAGAAGAACAATTTATCAGCTTGCCACTCACATTAGTGTTCTTTGAATAACTTCCAAAGTTTTTATTCGAGGGTTTTCTTTGTCATTACAACAAATGGCAGAATATACCGCTACTATCTGCCCTTTTGTTCTTCTTTTTCATACGTTTATTGTCGGTCCGGCTGATCAAACTCGTAGGTGAACTCATTGTTGCACAAAAAAAAATGTTTTCAACTGGCACAACTTATTGAAACGAGCTAAGTTGAAAGCTTATTTGTAAGCCAAAAAACAAGGCAGAGGTTCGTGCCGGTTAGATTTTTTATTTTATTTGGCAATGTAACTGTAGAAAATATATATCGACCTTATATAGCAATAGAAATACTTTCTCTTTGCTGACTGACAAACTCGACCTGTCTTGTCTAAAATTGCTACGCCTGATGGTATGAGCTACTTGTACTTACAGTCTATGGTTCGCGGTCGTATGATTTGAATACTGCTCACGAATATCGATGCATTGATGGAAATTGCTGAAGTAGTGCCCCAGTCTGGTTACATTTCAAATTCAGTTCCGTTGAATAAATCTTAACCGAAAATTTGTGGTCTATCGAATGGCAAGTAGTAATTTAGATTTTTCTCACTACGCGGCAGCGATCGGCAAGTCGAAGCAGCACGAATAACGCTTATGCTGCTTCAAACAAAATTGTTATTTATTTATTTATTTATTTGATTTAATTATCAACAGATTATGATAAATGATAAAAAAAATAACTATCTTAACGTTAACAAAAACTGTCTTCTTGTGTAGTTTCACAACATATTACAATCGAAAACAGACGACACACAATTAAAGGCACGTTGCAAAGCAATCAGTCCAGAGTTCTTCCCCTACGCGGTTCCCCTGTGTGGAACTCTAAGGAGAGGGGTGTTTCGTAAGATACGGCTACGAGCCTGGAATGAAATATCGACGAGCAGCGAAGGACAGTCTATTCGTTCAGACAGCAAATCCGCGACGACAAGTGCCTTCACGGCTTCACGGCGAATTTCAAGAGTGTCCAAATGAATCATAAGACAGCGTAACTCGTAACTCGGAAGGTTGAAGGAGTCCCTCTTAGGTAGTGTACGAAGAGCGTATCGGATAAAACGTCGTTGAATTGACTCAATACGTTCGACACCATTTTGGAAATGAGGATTCCAGACCGGGGAAGCATATTCCAAGGTGGACCTCACCGACGAATAGTACAGCGACTTAAGGCAGTACACGTTTCAAAAGTTCTTTAACCACACGAAAAAATGAAGCCGAGATTTCGAGAAGCTTTTGTTATGATGTAGGACATGTAAGGTTTGTACGTGAGTTTATCGTCTAGTATCACACCAAGGTCCTTTACTTAGTTGTCTCTTTGCAAAGGTGTTCCGACCAAGGAATAACCGAAGAGGAGACTTCTTATTATTTTACGTGCAATTGGATGCGTTCACTCTGGAGATGCCCTTATTCTAGTCTCCTATATTTGGGAAGATTAAGAACAAGCTTGTTAATCGTTAACGTCTGCAATCCAAATTTCCATTCCAAATTCTCGCGAAGCATTTTAAAACGGGCCTATCTTCGTTGATCGATTCTCATCATCGACTTTCTCTTCGGTTGATCACAGCTAAACAATTGAATTTGTAACTCTGCTAACAGCTTAACTCGAGAGAAGACATTGTTAACTTGAACATTGAACAATAAATTAGCCACAGAAGACCATCGATCAACGAAGATAGGCTCTTTTCAAATGTTACGCGAGAATTATGTTATTCCATTATCGGGTATGGTGCAGTCACAAACTGACATGCCGACCAGGTATAAATCAACATAAACATCATCTAAATATCAGGCTTATTTGATTCGACCCAATGCCGAAATGAGGTCGAGTCTATTTTGTATTTATGTTGGGCCATATGTCTGGTCAACATTCTTTGGTGTTTGATAGGATTCAAGTTGGTATCCCGGCTTATGATAATGGATGATAAAATCAATGGCATTAAGCGTTCATCAAATAACAGTCATTCACGCCTTCGTTAAATGCCGTTTGCACTTTACAGGTTCTTTAAAATTTTACATGAAATGGTTTGTCTGCAATGTTTGTAAGCAAAGGAGCACAAAACAGCCGTTACACAGCGTAAATTAAAAACAAACACGACATTAAATGGACGGCTCCAAGAAGCACGGTATTTTGGCACTGTGTCTCGATCACACTGCATGAAACGGCTTATCGTTGGAGTTTCCTTCCCGTCCCGTATAAACACCAAGCCAACACGAGGACCGAGTGCGAGTTGCTTTTGAAGGGTATACACGACTCGCTACATCCGAGCTGAAATAAGCTGTTGCTAGTAGCTGTTTCGTTTGAGGATATGTGTGCTCGACTGTGTTGTGATCTAGGCATATGATTCACCACACATTTAGAAACACACAATATGACTCGAACGATGTATTAATTTCAATTTTGCTACATCTACATTTCGTAATAGATATAGATTTGATATTTTATCTAAGACAAGAAAAACTTAATAAAGATCTACGATTGTTGTGAAATGATAAGCAATAATACAAATACTAATACAAATATAGATGCACTATCAGCTGGTAAACTTTATAAATAATTGCAAAAAAGATATCGGGTAACATAAGTCTAATCTAGTGTCAACTATAACATACGAAATTGCAAGTCTAATTGTGCAGAAATGTTGATTTAAAAAAATGTGGGTTTAAAAAGTAAGAACAAGTTTTGGATATAATGTTTTCCAAAGAAAGTTGAGAAATGTGAGAAATTGAAAACAATATAGAAAATACTGACTGAGATTAATCAGACCAGCTACTAACAGATTATACTAACCTCTGTTCCTTCATCCTGTAGAAAAGAAGACAAAAAAATTTAACGGAATTTGATTATCAATATCTCAAAAGTTAAAAAAAAAATTGTTAAGTCCAGCTATGTTCAAAAGGGTACGTTCCAAGCCAGGTTAAGCGCGAGTTATGAACTATTCGGGGTTATTAAATCTTGGATAATAGTATACAGACTTGAATTATTAGTAAAAATCACAAAGCAATGTCATTTGCACGTACGACATAGAAGCCATATTTATTAATTCTTTACGATTCGTTTGCTTGAATAAATGTTTATATATCAGGAAAACAACTTTCAATATGCGTGCGTTTTGGTTGCCTGCTTTAAAGTTTGTTTCTTTTTAGCCAATGCTGCGATATGACCGTTCGAAGGAAACTTCTCCAAGAATCTATACATATATCTGGTTAAGCAAAACCGACACAAGTATAATAACTATAATAACTGATATTCGTACCATTACGTATCTTGCATTTCACGAGCTTTCATAGACGCCAAGTTAGGTTAAATTTCCGATAGGAAACACGTGGTTTTACAATTCGCTTATATCGTTTAATGAATTTGATATTTGCTTTAATTACGACGCAGGGAAAATCTCATTACATTATTTACACTTAAATTTTAATTCTTAAAAATCCCTAAAAGTACTTCAATGCAGCAACCGAGCTTTTTTTTTATTATAATAACAACTTTTCAAATCATCGATTGCGGTAAAGCACGGGAAAAATCGGTTGAACCTGCACTTATTTTTCACTCATAAGCATACACCATCAGAAGCGAGTGATACCTCGTGTAAGCTATTCCGATTATGTTCGTTTTACTTTCATTCTATGGGTTAAAGGAAGATTTGAGCAAAATTGGCAACTGTTTATAAATACAGACGTTAAAATGTATAATTGATCATTAGTTCATCATTTCAACATTAAAAAGATGTGTGATTTAGCTTAACTGCATAATAGACTACATCAATCATTATCGAAATCTGTCCGGATTTATGGACAAAATGTCCGGATGTCGATGCAGTACTATAGTCTGGATGTTTTCTCAGAGCCTATTGTTTACATGTTGTACCGTTTACGATTACATTTGGTTTGATTCAGCTGAGTGAGATTGATTGAATCATACTCCCTTCTTCGGTTCCACCTTAAACTGAATTTTACGTTTCAAATGATGAACTAACATGATGTTAAGTAATCTATGGTAAACATGAAGTATCATTTTAAGGCTTATGTCTGCTTTTGTCAATCCAACTGATTTCATTCACCGAGGTAAAATCAATCTCGTTCGTTGTAATTAAATCGATTGCGTACAGCGGCAACACATTCGTTTAGGGTCTATTCATAAACCACGTAGATTTTTCTTGGGGAAGGCGGGTTGGGGGGGGGGGGGGGTATGTCTGACCAGTCTACAGGGTGCGAAAAATTCAAATTCAATAAGCAGTATCCCGTGAATTTATCCAACATCCATCTCGTCATTCACCGATTCGCTGCAAAACTGAATTTCAGAAGAGCCAAAATTCGGTGATAGCAAGAACACATTCAGTCAGAATGTTTGCGATTATTGTGTTTTGTGATGCTCTCCTCTTTTTGTTTTGACTGATTGAACCGGAGATCTGTATAGAAAAATGTGTCGGTAGCATCCTGTGTGAATGAAGACACTCGGTGCGAGTCACCTTTTTGGAGGGGACCGAATGCTTGTGTTCGTTCGTTCATTGCCTCTTCTCTTTATTAGTAATTCGTGTGTTCAGCAAAGACCAAAGAATTGAATGCTGATGTTTTTCGCACTCATTTCGGGCTGTCAATTTTTTCACACACTGCCAGTCTACACTCCATTTAAACTTTCAATAAAATGTATGGAGAAAAGTGTACGTGGTTTACGCCTAAGGATTGTATCGAAAATAAACTGGCAACGCTTATGATGCGATCGCACATACACGCGTAAGACTATCGGTCTGAGCCTACCTACATTCGACAGGTTCATCTATCATCAGCAAGTTCGGGGAACACTACTCGTCTATGAACTAGAGAATAAGAAGAGGAAGAAAGTCAAGCTGACCCAAATTGTATTGGAAGTTAGTCAACTTCAATCTTCGGAACAGATCGATGTCGATACGCGATTAGTCCAAAACGACTGGTGCCTCGGAATGGTGCAAGGAATCAAAAAGCGCAACAATCTGAAGACTTAAAAGAAGCAGAGAATAACAACACAAAGCAGAGCCAAAAAGTAATACAGCCGACTCTTGCTATGATCTTCTGCATGTGTTTTGATCGATGACGAAACATATGAGGAAGATACTCCAAAACGCTTCCAGAAATGCAATTTTACACCAAGGTCATCGGCGAAGATGTCAATAGTCGATCGAGGTGGAAAAGGTTCTCGTATGGCACAGGCCATTTGTTCCTGCGGCTCCTAGTCATCGATTTTTTACACTAAAGATACGATCAATGCCGCAGTTTGCCGTACTGACTATTTGCAGAAAATGATGCATCCGATATACAAGTAGCACAAAATTCCTTCTTTGTTTTGGCCTCTTTTGGCAGCAGCCCATTATGCCTAAGCCACAGTACAATGGAGGCAAAAAAATGGAGTAGATTTTGTTGAGAAAGACATCAATCCTCCCAATTGACCTTCGTCCTTTTGAACGCTACTGAGGTATCGCAAGCGCAACTTCAAGAAGAATGGTAAGGAGTGCATGACCATGGAAGAGTTTGTCTGCGGCTTCCAGGAGATGCGAAAAAAATATTGTCTTGAGGTTTTGCATGAGTAGAGTCAAATTCTGGAAATAAAGTTGCTTTGATTCATTTTTTGTCGAACGAAGAGAGCAAGACTTGAATTAAATGATAGTTGTTTTTTTTTATTTCAAGCTATGAGAAAAAAATGAGAGGCCAGTTTGTTTTTTGATACAGTTCTTAGTTGTAGATTGGTTTCGTATTATTTCACGCAGTATCCCGGCATGTTGTTCGACATATATTCCATAAATCAAACCACACATGCAAAAAAATCAAGTTATAGCCATTTGGGTGATAACAAATTGGCTTTTATTATTTGACGTAGCGTATGGCAACATATATTTCGTGCTCTGGACGTAATGCTTTGTTCAGACTACAGGCTTGTAACATAATACAAGGGTGTTTTGAAAATTATCTACAAGGAAAATGTCATCAAGATAGCCTTGTATTATTTTACAACGCTATTGTATGAACATTATTTGAGAATCAAAAATTGCACTAGTGTGCTCGACACTTAGGAAGTCTGTAAGTCGCAGACGAATTTCCCCCTATTGGAAATAAATGGAAATGACTTATGCTGACCACAGCTAGGTTGAATAGGGAACCATCAACATGAGGGTAGGTTCTATTTAATACTCCAGAGGTATGCACTATTCTACTTAAAAGTGTTTTACTAATAGTTGTATCGACTGGTTAGTTTTGTCTTACTGTTTGAAATGACCTTCTCGATTGTTTTAGTGTAATACTTACATCTTCGCCATTAGCTGACGAATCCTTTTCTGGATAAACACCAGCTCGTAAAAATGATGCCTTCCATGAGTCTACATCATCGGTACTTTCACATGACAGCTCCAGTTGTTTGTAGTCCTGGGCAATTAAAACAATATCTTTTTAAACAACTTTAAAAACTCTACTATCGCAAGTTCATTAGCTACCTTATACACGTTCCGACCTTCAGGGTTGAAGAGAGCAAAAGTATGGCGTCGAGACATGAAGCCTTGTTCAATATCTCTAAGCTTGAGTCCATCAAGTGGAAGCATATACTTCTTCTCTTTTTCATCTTCATCCTTGAACCAAGAAATACTTTCCGATGTCAAAACGAACCAGTACGGTCTGGAACCACCTGGAAAAAGTTATTAACATATGAGCTTTGCCTTATATACTACAAGTAGTTAAATAGTATTAACAAGTATTTGATAGTTCATACCTTTCATTATTCCTAAGTTTTGAATGCACATGTGCCCTTTGCGTATCACTTGATTCCCAAGACTGCGTGTACCTGTTTTCACAGTATTTTCTGTCTTGTTTTGAGCGCTGCGGTAAATAATTAAAAATGAGTGTGCTCCCCTAGCTTAAATCCATCTTTTTAAATCAAACTTACTTTGCGAATCCGATGAAATCTTCATGATTTGTATTCATGTACGCAAGTTCGTAGTCAATCATTAACAACAGTTGTTCTTTCGCTCTTTGTTCGCAATTTCTGATGTGAGTTGTTATGATACGTTCCGTTTCATCTCTGAGTCTAGGATAACGTGCCATCTGTAAATGGTAAAACAAATATTATTCGTTTACATCCTATTCGAATTGTGTTAGAAAATCCTAAAAAGTATTCGAATATTTACTACAAACCTTATCTGTGCATATTCTCACGACATTGGACAGTTCCTGCACTGCTAAGTCGATACATTTTAGGATTGGCTCTTTTAGTTGGGAAATTTGTTTCTTAACGATCGCTTCAAAAGCCATGTCCGGTGTGAACAATCCTACTCGAATACCGTGGATGTTACGAATTGCGAATGAAATTTCCCTACGCAACTCCTTTTCATCGCATGACATCTTTACGATTTCAAATCGCAATCGTTCGTGGAATATCCTATTAATCTTAGCACCGCCGGACAACTCGTTGGTATTGACTAGAGCTGATCCAGAACCTTCGATGGTTCGTTCAAAGTCAGACTGCAGTTGCTGTATCATTCTGGAAACGATAGTTACAATTTGTAGTGTTATGAGTGGTGGGTTATATGTTATTGAATTATGCTTTCACTTACTGCAACATTGCCTTTGTTTTGATGCTGGGGTCATCAGGGCGGAAATGCTTAAATTGCTCAACATCTTTTTCCAATGTTAGTAATTGTTTTTGCAAGCGATCTCGTAAACCGGGTAGCGTATCTCGAATGTGGTTAGTAAGTTGTTGATTTAAAACTTTCTGCAAGTACGGTGTTCCTAATCGATCAGCAATATGTCTATAGCTTGGATGACTGAGGAAAAATTTACGTTCGGCAGCAAGCGCTGCGACTATATCTTTCCGACCTTCAATATCCTTTTGTGAACGATTCACTACACCAATATAACCGCGGCGTAGTGGAAGTAGTTTATTTTCTAATATATCGCGAGCATCCGTGCCCTCATCCATTAAATCTAACTTCGTGATAACCCCAATTGTTCGTACACCTTGGGGGTCCACTTCTTTTGCTAACTTAAGAGCATCTGAATTAGCCAAATCCGTATTGGCTGGAGTGACAGCCAGGATTAGGCAAGTTTCCTTCCGAATAAATTGGAAAATCATTCCTTTGATTTGGTTTTCAATATCTGCTGGCTGATCTCCGATGGGCACTTTAGTCAAGCCAGGCAGATCAATAAGAGTGAGGTTCAAAACTAGAAAATTGAAAGCAGGCTATGATGATCTTTCCTAGAATGATTCTCTAGTTTAATACTTACCATGCGGAGAATATACTCGAAGGTTGATTGGAATGGTTGAAATACCTTTGTTGCTTCCTGTTACTCGATCGGTCTCCGCCTCAATTTCTTGCCTAATTTCATCAAAGTTAGTAAGTTTTCTACCCTTTTGATGTAGAAATTCTCCATATTCTGCAGCATGATTGTAATAAGTTTTTTAGGACTGTAAGCATAACTTAAGCAGAGTGATAAAAAAAACTTACCGACAGTTCCATTGATAAGTTGTAGTATCAGTGGTCGTCTGGTAACAATGCCAGACCCTCTAGGAAGAAAGTCCCTGAAAATAGTCATAGGATATTAATTTATAGGTTCTGTTAGTCAACTTTACACACAACAATAACGATCTATTCACTTTCGTTCTCTAGTGTTGATCAATACGTCAATTGATATTATAATTTAATTTTTTTCTTAGTTTTAAACCTTCGTTTTTTTCGATTTGATTAAAGCAGATTAAAGATTACAATTAGGATTTCTTGAATATTTAAATATGAATTTTGCCAACACCGCTTGATGAGCGTACCCCAGAGCTTACCCTCCTTACTAACATAATTCCATCTTTCCTATGGCACTTATGAGGGGTCGTGGAGATCTCCGCATCTCTCTTAAGTAAGTGTCGGACTAACATTCGTTCCTTATCCCCACCAGTGGCAAAGACGTGGCCAAGACAGCTCTGGTCTGTTGGAAGGCGATACTCCCTTAATCGAAGAGCAACCGATGAAGGCGCGTCTCCTTCTTAACAACAGTTCAGAGCTTGTACCACATACGATATTGTGCAACCTGGTTTATGCTATGCTATGCTTTGCTTTTAAAGATTAAAATTAGCATTAAAAATTTGATGAAGGATTTATAACAAAATGATTCTTGAGACTCATTTCATAATTTCGAATAACTTTTAATCCTCAGGAATGTGGTCTTCAGTAAATTAAGGCGTTCCTAGGAGTATTATTTTTAAAAAAAATGGCAAAACCCTAACGAAACTTTGGAGCGCACGTAATTGAAATTTAAATGACATATCAGCAAAAAAAATTTTTTACTGCGGTGCCTGTAGTACCGCTGCCATCAAATGTCATCAATATTTTTAATCTCTGCTCAGCCGAGATCGGCAGAAACATTTATATTTGTTCGTAATTATTCAAATTCTAAAGAATGCACGAAATCGTTATCGTTCTTCTTTCTTAGCGTTCTTATCTTATTGCTTTCACAATAAGCCTATGGCTTGCTCTCAAACACAGTTATTAATTAGGAGCTTTCCATGCCAGATAGGATTTTTGCATTAGTATGGTTGTGTGGCAAGTACAACCTGCCCTATTGCCCAGGGAGCCGAGAATTTTTTTTTTTTTTTTTTGAACCGATCATCAAGTATCCTCGTGAACCTGAACTAACAGACATTGCAAACACATTATGTGATAGAGTCGTCACCAGTATTTGATAAGACTGTAGTGACAGTTAATGGTTCCCGCATTCATATAAAAAGGAACTTTTATTCATAACTAACACGTCTAACAAGTTTTGTGATTTCACACGGATCAGCTGTTTAATACTACGTAAAACTTCCAGTTCGTGATACGGAATGCTATGGTAGTTTGTCGGTCGCCTGCCCAAAAATGGTAACTACCCAAGTAACCACAAGGCTGTAATAGCATGCATATATAGGGCATATGTATTACGTCTAGTGCATCATTGAAGTTTGATTAAAGCTGAAAAGGGCCCCACTAAGATCGAACTAATGCTATATCTTTTGTAATACCATAAGACATGGCTAAAGTAGCATTACTGCATTGGTAATGCATCACTACATTCTTAAGCTAATTTAACGCTTCATTATTTGAAAACTGTGAAATTGGTGCGATCCCGAATTACCAATGTTGATTTTGGGTTGAATAAGTGCAATTATACAAAGCCCTATATTTGCATGCTATTACAGCCTCGTGGTTATTTGAGAAACTGCCTGATGGGCCGAACCTTGTTTAAATGTAGATAGCGGAGCCTCCCAGACACACTCAGCGAAATAAATTTCCGATATTCATAAGATTGATTTATGATTATTTTCCACAAGAAATCATTATTAATTTTATTAAGTTGTCTTATGAAATATAATGTCTTATGAAATATGAAGTTGTCTTATGAAATATAAAGCATACAAATAACCTGGATTCAAATCTTGAACATTGAGGTTGTTCAGTGATTCGACCACTAGTACATATCAACATTTGTAATCAGGAAAGCTTAAAGGTGTACAGGAACAACGTCGTGTAAAACAAAATCAATAGGTCGCTTTGCTTTCATTGTCTTGACAGATTATCAACTAGAATACTCATTTTGCTCTCAACAGGAAAAAATGTACAGCATATTAAATTTTTTAATTTGCTCTCACTGGTAGCAGGATCAGTTTTAAATTTGATGTCACAGGAATACATTTTTGCTATCAATTTTGTGTTTTTAACCGTTAAAACTACCAAAACGGCAGCAACCTGAGTAATCATTATCGGCAATTTCACAACATCATATTGAGTTTACAATTTGATCTCAAACTCTTCTCGGGATTCCATTCTATTCAGTGACTGAGTGCAGTCCTAATAGAATCCTACTACAAAGACGGACTTCAAGTGTGTCTACAACCAATTTCAAATGATTTTTCTGCACCTGGTAAGTTTTATGATCTAACCCGCTTCGCATTTTTTGAAAATTTGGTGAATGAATTATTTCTCCATAAGCCTAGCAGTGAAGCGAAAATCTCGTACAAAATACGTGATTTTACACCAGCGTAAAACCAGCTCAAACTGCAAACCGCAAGCCAACGTTATGGATCTTTTTTGTTCATTTGCCTTGCCACTTGCCTCTTTTTTTTTTTGGCCCAGGAAATAGATCCGTCCTGCCGCGCATTTTCTGAAGAGTCATAAAAATAAAAATTCACCAAAAAAATCTGAACACGTATACAAACATGCGTGATCCTTGTGACCCGTCTTATCCCCTCTAACCCTACTCTATGTTACTGCTGTTAATAATTTATTTTTGTCAAATCCTAATACATCAATAAATTCTGAATTCTAGTAGCCGGGCTGCTAGTAGTAAAAAGGAGCAGCATAACATTTTAATGCATTAGATTAGTCAATAAATTAACTCTAATGATCATTTAGATTAAAGGACAACTGTTATAATCAGAAATGAGAATGATGATGGGGGATCATTGAGAGATAGAACATGTACAAGGGCAAATAAAACTTCATCGATTTCTGCTCTTTAAAAATACGATGACAAAAAGCGGATGAACGGATTGCACTTTATAGCTGAAGCCGGCGTCTCCACTATCATTTTCTGTGTTTACAGATCTATCTTAACATATGAAGAAAAACCTAACATTTTATCGACGCTTTTCATTAATTGCAATATTCAATCCTAGAATGAAGGCTCTGAAAACGAGCGTAACGAAATGTAAATTACAGCAGCATTATTTAAGCTTTCATCATTTTTTTTAATGTCAGTCTAAAAGTCTAACATATCTGTAAGGAAATATTGCTGAACGGATCCGTCTCATGATCAAACATAATAATATTTTGCGATATTTGTTTACTGTGACACAAAGAAGAAAAATCGACGAAGTATTTTCGCTTTTATTCCTGCTCTATCTTGGTTTGTTATTTATCGTTTTTTTTTTTTGATAAATAAACACTCCGACAGCATCAGGGTTGCACCTTAGCAGAAGTTCCATAGCCATCTGGTACAAAATAATGGAAACTCACGCTAGCAAATCTATCTTTTCATTATGACTGTTGTTTTTTTATTCTACCATACGCGGAGTAAGGATCTATGATGATGTTGTTTAAGAAAAATTGAAATAATTTTTCTTCCCCATAACGCTCCAAATTGCTGTCCACTCCTGGAGATTCATTGTGATGAGAAATTATTTCCTTCTTAAACAATAACATCATAAATTTGAAAAATCGTTTGTAATCTTTTTGTATTTGTATTTGAAATAATTCATCTGACAATAGGTAGTCTTAATGAATAAAAAGAAACTAATAAACTAACAAAAGCACGTGTATTTTAAAACTAGTCCAACAATCTGATTCTTAATCGACTTGCATCGCTCTCCGTCTTTTTGCAGTAAATCTTTAACATCTTCATCAATCTTCTTTCCGTCTTCTAAGCATGTGCGCATTGCACAAATGCAAAAATAAATACTTAAAAGGTATCTGAGTGTGACTACGACGGGAGATGAAAAATCTCGTTAAAAAAAAAGAAAAAGATTTATACAATATAAAAATTCTTTTTGCAACTTTTTCAATTAACTGTTATTTTGTCAGATCCTTCGAGTGAGAGTTGAATCATATTGATGATCATTGTAGTGATATCGCGGCAATAATCACCATTCTTGAAATTATCTTTTCTATAATTTGCTTAGTGCATTAATTAAACAATGTTCGAAAGTTTTCGAAATGGAAACGATTCCGTTTAGCAGCAACTAATTTACCGATGACAAAACTTTTAGTTCTAGTTTTTTTTTGTGAAAAACACAAGGCAACCCCCTCCTTGCTAGTAAAGCAAGTTTTTCAATATGAGAAAATTCATCAATTAATCAAATTCTCAAAAACTCCGTATTATTCGCGCGGCGAGTTGGAGCAGCAGGTGCGCAAAAATTATCTGATTAATTATAGTGATAAATGGCTTTGTTGTTGAACAATCGTGCAAAAACGAAAATTTTGTTAAATCATTCCGCCAACTCTGTTGGAAAGAACTGCTATCAGCATGCCAAAATCAGATCCGATCGATCATTTAGAACCGATATTTATCGATAATATCTCAATTATCGCAATAGCACTAAGCATGCATACATTGCCGCTGCATTTCAAGGCAGATGATTATATTGCCCCTATTGCTCGAATACGAGTTTCGCATTAGGTGTTTTATTTTCTCGTATTAGAAACTATCTAGGTAGTTTGACAACATTCAAAAATGTAACTGCTTTGCTCCTGGAGCTTACTGACTACACTGTCCAACTATATTGTCGTTCTTATGAGCACTTCGCAGACCAGCCTAGTGTTAAGCTCAAACAACTCTGGAGATGCTCATTGAATTGTTTTAGTATATTTTCTATTCCATTAAAAGAGCAAACATAAAACAAGAACAAGTTACGCAACAGTAATTTCCCTTTTTGTTTGGTATTTCAAATCGATTACCGTGGGCAAAGATAAAAAAAAGGACGGAATCTTAGATAACACACGCAACACAACATCAGGTCCACGGTTGGTGCTTTTACCTTATCAGTTGTTAGTCTCAGTAATCGAGTGACTCAGAGCATCTATATCTTATTGTATCCGCATATAATTTTTCATGACTAATATTTATCAAACCTTGTTAGTTTGCAACCGAATTTTGGGACTTTTATTTCATGCTAATCCCTATGATCTAGGAGGATATGTTAAAAATATCAAATAGTTCAATATTTGCTATCATGAATGGGAGTCTTGTGCAGAGGAGCTAATAGTGCAAAGTAATTGTACTGACTAAGATCGCGACGAATACTTAACTAATAGATAGTTTATACTTACTTTCCCACGAAATTCTCTAAAACGGACGATTTTCCAGCAGACTGTCCACCCACCACGGCAATTTGTGGTAAATCCAGTTGCATGTGAACACCCATTTGAGTGAACGCATCTTGCAGTTTATTGACAATAGGTATGAGCGAATCCATGTTAGCAAATTTTCAATGGCTCTTCAAAATTTCAAATAAAAGAATGTCTTTCAACAAAGGTCAAGAAGTATTGTGTGGATTTGTTAGCCAGAATTCAATCACTTTTAACAATTAGTTCACGACTTATACCAGGCTAAAATTTTTTCCTGTTTTCCACTGCGCTTAGTATTATTGATCTGCAAGAAGTGTACATAAGCAAGGTAGAGTAAGAAGATGTTCAAGTAGTACCGTCTGTCAAAAGATTACACACAAAAATTTTCAAACGGACCCTTCGAGTTACACGATAGGTGTGGAATACCCAGAATTATGTAATAAAGTTTTCTTGATTTCAGTGTGCACGCTATGTTAAGACAACCTAGATTTGGGCTGTATCCGTACAGAGATTATGCTACTCTGAAAAAAATTCTATCGTTATACCGACAATTATATCATAGTCAGGATATACAATAACCATGAAAATGGTGGAACTCACCACGTTCATGGCATTTTTGACTATGATCATGGTAACAAGGACTATTCCGACATTATGGCAAATGTTGGATCAACTATTTTTAATGGTCGTTTTGACCATGATCAAAGTTGGTTTAAAATCACTATACTGCCATAGTCATCCTAACCCCCAATAATGGTAAAATTGACAATCAAATTCGTCTCTGTGTACCCGAAACTATAGTCACTAGATTCATAGTCTGGCGGATACAACGACGGGAGCCAATTTGAACTGTCACTTGGTGGAGCCAATCGAGCATATCTCGAGTAATTCATGTTCATGGCCTAAAAGCCATTTGTAAACAATGACTTTAAATATCGATTTCTCTTGGTTCTTAAATCACTCTCGTGAAATGAAAGCAGCATTTGGTAGAAGAATGTTAGTTCTACCATATGGAGTAGTAGGATATAGTGAGATTCTCGTGTTCGTGTGAAATCAACGTTTAAAGTCATTGTTTAGAAATGATTTTTAGGCCCTTAACATGAATTACTCGAGATATGCTCGATTGGCTCCGCCAAATGACAGTTCAAATTGAGTCCCGTCGTTGTATCCGCCAGACTATGAATCTAGTGACTATACCCGAAACCAGAGACCTCCCGGATAAAAAAAACCATACACGTAAAATAATCCACACATATTTATTGGCAAAAATCCATGGAAAATTCCACATAATATTGATGTGTTCACACATAAACAGAACCTTCTGAGAAACACAAATAAAGTTTATATGACAAATGAAAAGTATGTGTGGCCACACTTAGTGGTAATGTGTATACATAGGAAGTATTTGTGATTACAAATAGTTATCATTGGTTGATAACATTGCAAAAATTCATGTGTCGGACACATAGATATTATCATTGCTTTTTTATCAGTGTACAATTACAATACAATAACATAAAATAACATAATAATCTATTTCCGACCATGAATCTTACTGTTCGTGAATTAGATAAATGAAAAAGGCATATTGTCATTACAATAGATCTACAATTCACTCTATATGCTAGGATTTTCAACAATTGTGAAATAATACAATCAATAGTAATTGACTCAAATTTGTTCGGAAAATAACAATTTTTTCTATAGTTAAGATATAGGCCCCCCCCCTTCTATTGTGGATGGCTCACTTAACATTAGATTCTATTTATTGTGGTAACAATAACTCCTATTGTCATTCTATCGTTGTGAACAATACTATTAATCATAAATACTATAGATTCAAGTGTATGGTAGGAACGTCAGCATTGGTTACAAACAATGCATCTTTTGACGATTGGTTGTTAGACATGTTGACTACAGGAAAATCGCTGTCCACCAGGTCCCTGCCGGAAACAGACCTCAATTGGGTATTTTAAGGGTATCTCAGTTATTTCATATTCGCAATCTTTATATAAATCAGGCAATTGACAAGCCTATATGAATAGAATTGATTGACAGAAGACACGATGCCCTGCGCTGCTCCATGCCGTCAGTTGTCAAATAGAAGTCTAATAACTTGTTTTGGTTGTTTGTTTTGATGTAAAACACCACAGAAAGCGATCTTTCTGCTTTGTATCACGTGCACAACAAAAACGAGCAACAACAGACAAAACGTAAACGAGCTACAACAAACACAACTTACAATGTGACATTATTTTGACAGCTGAGCTTGCTGAGATGTTGTCTACGTGAAATAGTGGTCCTTGTCATAGGCCTGATAAAAATGAAATCGAAATTTAAACTGTCATAAATTTTCCTGCATGAAAACATACACTCAGCGGAATAAACTTCCGACATTCATATACGGGAAATAATCCACACATATTTATTGGCAAAAATCCATAGAAAATTCCAGATAATATTCATATGCTCACACATAAACAAAACCCTCTGAGAAACACAAATGATGTTTATGTGACAAATGAAAAGTATATAAGGTTATGTGTACACAAAGGTTACAAAAAGATTTTTTTTTTAGTTATTTATTTCCCGTCGGCCTATTTCCTAACATGGTGACAATCACCGCCACCAGGGAGACGACTCCAGGAAGACGTGACCAAGATTTTTTCGCCTCAGAAAAACCACCGACGTCGACTGGGATTGAACCCAGACCCACTGGGGTGCCAGTAGCAGTCACGCTTACCACTACACCACCAACGCCGGCTGGTTACAAATAGATATTATTGTTGATTATATAGCAAAAAATCATAGATGAGACACATAGATATTATCATTGCTTTTTTATGAGTATAAGATTACATTATGATTATATTTAATATAGTTTTCACCGAGGTTTTCACCATATATCCTCTACATTAACAGATATTGTTAATGTACACACAGTGTTATAAACTTCCGATATTCAAAAGATTGCATTATGATAATTTGCTAGAAGGAATCAGTACGAATTTCATATATTTTCCTTACCAAGTATAATAATGCTGAAAAAATAAAAATATGGTGCAACCTGGATTTGAACCTTGGACGTTGAGGTAGTTGAGGTTATGGGTCCAGTGACTTGCAGTGACTATAGTATATATCAACATTTGTAATCAGGAAAGCTTAAAACTTAACATCGTCGTGTGAATCAAAATCCATTCATAGTTCAGTCACAGAGAACAGACATCCAAGCTGGAGTGCCCTCCGTGTGTAAATTTTTGTAACTGTCTTTTTAAAATTTCAGTGTGTTTTCGTAAGTTTTGGCGAATCGACTAGGCAAAAACCTAGACTAGGCAGCGTTATTTTTCCAACGGGTTGATTTCAAAAATTTACACATTAAATTGGAAAAAAAAAAGTTCGAGTCTGGATGTCTGTCTCTGTGGTTCAGCTTTATGAAATTCCAAACCCCGTTCATAAGTTGAACCTTAAGAAATTCTTAAGTTTATTTGCCTGATTGTATTCCATATTTTCATTGAAAGGTTTTTTATTATCTGCACTCAATCTGGATTATATACCAACTTTTTGGCATTGAGTATGGCAAAAATTTCGTTAGTGAAAGTTACCGTTTTTGTATAGCAACTGAACTTAACCATCCGTTCAGCATATTTTATTGCCCTCTTACCATCTGACATATTGTTAAAACTATATAGGAGATTGTTAGTTTATAGTTGTCAACAATAACAATAACGGACACGGTCGTGGACAATAAAGGGAATGGTCCAAGAACGGTTTGTGATTATGCGGGTCGTCTACAGCCACTTTACTATACTGCCACTAATTGCTGGTCGGTCTCATACTGGATACTTACTCGGCTCTCGGTCACTCGGCCACCATGCGTTAACACTTTAAAGCCACCACATGCAAGATAAATTCATTTTTGGCACCATTTACACAAATTGTTTAAATGTTTTGTCTCTGCTTTGTTTTTCTTTCGCTTATAGATTTAGATTATGCATCAGTGAGCGCCCGCATAACGAAAAACAATTTGCTATATAGTCGAAACTGTATTTCGAGTATAAGATATACTATCACATTTTATGTTATTGTTATCGAATAGTTTAATCTCATTTTCACCATACGACCTCTACATTAACACATATTGTTATTGTTTGCCATATTGTCATTGAAAGGTTGATTATTGTCTGCACTGGGTCTGGATTATATACTAACTTTT
Source organism: Aedes japonicus (assembly GCA_034211315.2). Classification (NCBI taxonomy): domain Eukaryota; kingdom Metazoa; phylum Arthropoda; class Insecta; order Diptera; family Culicidae; genus Aedes; species Aedes japonicus. Next base: position 54,611 of record JASCZW010004458.1, read on the forward strand.
TGACATAGAGTACAGCTAAAATTTTGTTCGTGAAAATTGCCATTTTTTTATGGTAACCTAACTTAACCGCCTATTCAGTATATTGTTATTTGGCCTTTTACCATCTGATATATTGTTGAAAATATAGTGGAGATTGTTAGTTTATAGTTGTCAACTATAAGTATAAATGACGTAACAATAATGGATGCGATCCTCAACAATAAGTTAAATAGTTCAGTAATGGTTTGTGATTATGCGGGCGTGTATTATACTTCAAAAGGGTCCATCGTTGCCAATAAGCGTAAATTTCTGATAGTGGTTTTGACAGATAAGTTTAAACACAGCAACACATTCCGACACCCTGTCGGAAGTTGACACACTGAACACTAACACAACGAGGCAAAGTGACTAATCCCCTGTACTTAAACACTTTGAAAATAACTAAACTTTGTTTATTGGTTAATTACATAAGAAATATTAATTAATTAGAAGGAAACATAAAACGCAGTCACTCGGCTTGCTATGGAAAGGACTAACCATGGGCGACAATATAGATTCTATGCACATGCAGATACAGATTGTTTTTATTTAGAGTGTTTTAACGATTTTGACACAACAAACGTGGGTAGCTCATTCACAAATGTGGCGTTACGTTCGTATGGCTACGCTAACGGGCAGTGCATTTGCAGTTGGTTCGCTTCTGCTTGTCATGGAATGTTGTGTGTTATGTACGACATTCAGTGAGTTTTCTACAACGGGTGGCATCGGTACTTGCAATCGTGCAACACTCAGTGAAATGAACTGGATTCAAACCTTTAAAGTTGAGGTTATGGGTCAAGTGACTCGCCTACTACCCGCATAACGAAAAACAATTTGCTATATAGTCGAAACTATATTTAGAATGTAAGATATATTATAACATTTTATGATATTGTTGTCGAATAGTTTAATCTCATTTTCACCATACAACCTCTGCATTAACACATATTGTTAACGTTTGCCATATTGTCATTGAAAGGTTTTTTATTGTCTGCCCTCGGTGTGGATTATATACTAACTTTTTGGCATAGAATACAGCACAAATTTTGTTCATGAAAATTGCCATTTTCTTATGGTAACCTAACTTAACCGCCTATTCAGTATATTGTTATTTGGCCTTGTACTATCTGACATATTGTTAAAACAGTATAGGAGATTGTTAGTTTATAGTTGTCAACTATAAGGGTAAATGTCAACAGTAAAGGAAATGGTTGTCAACAATAAGGGAAATGATCCAGGAATGGTTTGTGATTATGCGGGTAGTATCTAGCGTATCTACTAGTATAGGCATGTAAAACAAACTCAATTCATAAGTCAGCCTTATGAAATTCCACAGCTTCGTTCATAAGTTGAACCATATAAAATTCGTAAGTTTGTTTTCCTGAGTGAATAGTTACATCGCTAAAACGAAAAAGACATAAAATTTGATTGATTTTAATTTTTCTTTGTTTATTTGTAATGCTTTTACCTTATGTTGCCTGAGAGTGCATAATGCTGTGTCGATCAAAATCACCAAGATATTTACATAGCCTCATTTCCATTATTTGCTTTTACCGTGTTTATTTTTTGCTTACCTTGCTAGCATTTTCTTGAATATGACAGATCAGTGCAAATTCTGGAATGGATTTTTGATGTTTATTGGATAAGAAATCTTGTGTAAAATAAACTTAATGTATTTTTAATGTCATGTACAGTGTATTAAATTAAAAGTGACTCGCGAAGCTAAAATGTTACGACATAGATTTAAGGATTAAGGTTGATCTGGAATGAAGGTGACCTAATATCAGAAAAAATATTCGTTGGATGGTTTGCTCAATTTCGCATATGAATAGATTATTGCACTAGTCGAGGCTGCACCTGTTTCGTGAATCTATTAAACTGTATAATAGTATGTGACGTGGTAAGTAAATAATTTAGATAAACTTTCACGGCGACTCTTGACCTAAAAATGATTTGAGTTGAATACAGATCGGTGGATTTATTTTATTAATTTCCGATTCCGTATCTAGTGGTTCGTCCTTCCAATGGATTTTATTTCAAATGAATAATCATTCATAATATTATGGTGGTACAAATGTGCCACTTCTAAAACTAGGTCAAACAATGAGAAGAAAAGACGACAAATCTTTATCTATTTGAAAGTATTACAAATGTTTTTCATGATGTACTTCATTGAAACCAATATAAAAATTACTAGGCAACAACTTTTACTGTCAATGTTCGGGATACATGTGCTCCAGGATTCTGCGTACCACCAACCAGTGTAGTATGTGCCACTTTGCTATTTTAAATGCCATAAAATTATTGTATCAGAACAATCCGCTTGAGCATATCAGCCATTTAGAAATGGACTAATGCACAACTAATCTGAAAGATAAAGAGCAAAAATCGACGATTGGAATTATAACAGTAGATATATGCAGGCAGCTAAGCAATACAAATGTTGAGTTATTACTTCAAACATAATTAGGTGTGGTGTAATCGTACAATATTTACACGTGTGGGACAGCAAACTTGTTTGTATTGACAAACCACACTATCGACATTACTTCAATTTGCGCTTGAAACAGCTATTGCAGATTCCAAATTGTTATAATTAACGTTTTCCTGTCTATGCTATAAACTACGAAGCCCATACACGATCTAGTCGAGACATAAGCATTTGTAGCTTGAGATGTGCGATTTCATTAGCACCAAGTCGTGAACAGATAACGCTTTCAAGTTCATAATTTTATTCCGTTTCGTTAAATAAATTTTATCGAGTCATATTTTTTGAGTGGTTTAAAAGTTTTTGATCTTTTAAGGACAAGAATAAACACGGACCAACTAAACAATCTCCATGAGAATACAGAACAAACCATTTTAGTTACCCTACTTGTGTTCAGGATGATAGAAGTATCCTGTTTCTGAGCATATCTATTCTCTTACTTCAATCTATCTATAAAAGAAGGCAGAGCAGATAGAATTCGAGAGGAGAAATGTCGAGTCTAGTGAAATGCAATGATTCATTTTGTTTGTTTGATGATTTAATTTGTTCGTAGTGGTACACACTAAAACCTAATGAATTTGGTAAGCTCGAACGATAATCGGGAACAGGATTAAGGTGCAAGAAGCCGTCATCATCATCGAAATTCAATATAATTTTTGTTTCATGATCATCGAAATTTTCATTTCCTTTCGTAGCCATTCATGAACATATTATTTAGGTATTTAATCGTAGGTGAGATTCGAACTCGTAATTTTGTCGTGAGAGGTATGCTGCCGTTCTACGCATAACTGTCCCATGTTGCTAAAGTTTAAGTTGAGAAAACAGCGTTTTATGTTTTGCATCACTATTGTGTAGTGCTGGTAATATTCGTGGCAAAACCCACAAATTTATGATTGGCTTTTGAAGATGTCGCTGAGTTGCGATGGAATCTGTGGTACTACAAACAATAAGATTATTTTTGTATGTAAAATACGAGGTAAATTATTCAGTGGGACTGACATGCGTAGAATCTTGCCTTGCAGCAGAAAATTCTAGGCATATCAGTCGCACTGCATGATGTATTGATGGATCGTTGGCGATAGAATTTACGTTTTCAAAAAGACATATTATGTGCATTATTGTTTATGCTCCTATCATGATTCTGATTATTTTTTAACACCATATCATCGATAGAAACACAGTTCTATCAAATGCAAATGGTGGCTTATATAGACAATTTAATGTCAATGTTTTCATGTCAAAGTCATTGTTTAAGTTTGCATATAAGCCCCTTATCAATGCTGAGTGTCGAGTTGTTCCTACAATGAATGTTGTAAATTTAAATCATTTTTTTTTCTAAGATCTCTTTAGAAAAGTCGTAGTGTGACTTTTATGCCTGGAATTTCAACATGGGACAATCTAACTTGATGTTTTTTTGATACAAACTCAGTATATATTTTTTTTGGTTTGTATTCAATAGTATAGTTAAAAAATTGGGACATGGGACAGTTATGCGTAGAACGGCAGTATGGATGTTAACCACCACGCCGGAGTCACCCCTGGCAAAACTAAAAAAACGATCCTTCTGGTCGCATATTTACATCAGGATCAGGGTTGTCCAAACCACGCACAACACTGCGTGCGGTATTTGAACGCCGCAGCAGCGTGTATCAGTATCACCACTCCGCGCCGGTGCTCAACATAGTACACGCAGGGCGAAAATCAAACCACCGACACCAGTGCCCGTGCATTTTTCTTGACCCCGGTGGTTTGTACTTCGGCAAACGGGGAAGCCGAGTGTTTCAACTTCGGCAAACACCGTAGCCAAGGGATTCAATTTACGGATACACTTCGACAGCTCCTTTGCTGCACGGACCTTCTTGTCGTGGGGGATTTTTGCTTGTTTTGATATTTTCACCGTTTCATTTAATTTCTAACCAACTGTTATTTGCAACTTGATACCTAATATTAAGGTTGAAGGATTCATCATCAATTTTTGGTCATCATCGCAAAATTCGAAAGCAGTTTTTTCTTTCAAAATCAAAACGGATTCTTAGTATCGAGTATAAATATTTCAGTACAACATACTTCTTCCCTTTCTGAATCGAATGCCCCGCTCTGCGGTACTTTTATCGTTCCCGTGTGATCGAATCAAGCACATTCATAAAAGCTCAGTGTTCACTGATTCTTTTAGTAGTTTAGTATACGCTTATTTCGTGGAATTCTTAAAATTTCTTCCGTCTTGCTGTGAGTGAAGCTTATAAAATTGGTTCCATCTTGTTTCGTAGCAAAGCTCACATGCAAAGCGTCTGAAAATGTCAGCAGAAAAACATGCTAAGGTTACAAAGGACGAAGTAAAGGTTGCTACTGAGTGCTTCTCGGGGAATGGCGAGAGAAACCATCCAAAGTGCAACATTTGTTTGAAAGAGCTCTTGGTTAACACTTTCTACAATTTAAAGAGGCAATTATAAACGATGCATCTGATGAGTTAGAGGATATGACCACTAATGAGGAAGTGGTTGAAAATCGCCGTCCAAAACGGAAGATTCATACAGTATCCGTTCCGATAGCAGAGAGTTGTTGGTGGAGTACAGTGTAAAGATGGTTACGGTAGGTGGCCTTACTTTCAACATGCTCGATCAGCCTGGTCTAGCGGATCTTCTAGGGACTCTGACAAAGACCTTAAAAACTACCCAGTATCAGCCAGGACCATTCCAGAGGATGTAGAGAAAGCTGCATTGGCATTGAAAACAGAGATTATAAATGAACTGAAGGATAGAATGATATACATTAAAGTGGACTCCGCTAATCGAAGGAATCTGATTGCTATTTGCGTACAGTACCTAATGGACTCCAAGTTTGTATTGCGAACATTGGCAGGATATGATTACAATGCTTCTCAAGCTGCCAAAGCCTTAAAAGACGAAATATTATGAGTAAAAACTTTTGAAATAGACCCATCCAACAATCCATCACCACCAACAATGAAACAAACTAACTCAAAGTTGGCAGAATTTTATATGATGCTCAGTAAAGATCTGATTTCATAGATTACGACCTGGATGTTGAAGAAATGGACAATAAGACTAAACACGTTTTCCAAACAAAATGGCCATGTTTGGAGCACTCCGCATCTTTCGAAACTTTGTGATGATTGCTCTCGCATTCAAACTAACCGTATTGTTTGGTAAGCAACAATACTACAATAAGTTTAAGATTCAAACGTTTTAAAACACACAATTATCTTTAATGTGGCGCTTACAGATCTTAATTCGGTCAATTAATAATTAAGTTACTTCGTGCTGAAAAATATTTTTTCACAAAAATGAAATAGTTATGTTGATTTTCACCGAAGCATTTCTTGTTAGTAAGAACATTCTCAAATAATAAACCGTACACATAGATTGGATACCTTTTTGGTAGCCTGTAGGGTGTATTTTGAAACATTTTTTTTCGCATTGCCAGTGTATTGCTCTTCACAATTAGCGTATTGCTATAACTATTGCTATTGTTTGCTTTTAACTTTAGTGTTTATGATGCACTTCTACGTTGTTAAGATGCAAATACCCGGCATCATTGTTATCAGATATCATAATATAGAATAATATGCATGTCCCCTCATCACATGGCATGCGCATATTTCTGGAGCACAATATTTATATCAGTCTTAAGTCACAGTGCATATTATTCACCACAACATTCTTAACGGTCACCTACAATTGATACGTTGTGGGTGCGTTGACGTAAATTTGACAGAAAAGCTATGGGAAAATGGTCAAATTCACGCAAACGCATTAAATGAAACGGTGAAAATATCAAAACAAGCAAAAATCCCCCACGACAAGAAGGTCCGTGCAGCAAAGGAGCTGTCGAAGTGTATCCGTAAATTGAATCCCTTGGCTACGGTGTTTGACGAAGTTGAAAGCACTCGGCTTCCCTGTTTGCCGAAGTTGAAACACTCGGCTTCCCCGTTTGCCGAAGTACAAACCACCGGGGTCAAGAAAAATGCACGGGCACTGGTGTCGGTGGTTTGATTTTCGCCCTGCGTGTACTATGTTGAGCACCGGCGCGGAGTGGTGATACTGATACACGCTGCGCTGTGTTTGCATGCCAAAGAGCCTCCCGTGTAGAACGGTTTGGTGTTTTAACCATGCCTGATCAGGATTCAGCCCAAAATTTCCCCGCTAGAAGAAATATCATCAATTTTGGAATTTAAGTAAAGCTAAAATGAGGTTAAACATCGTATAGTTTCTAAAACTGAAATTGATAATATCTTTCTGACTATTTTTTAAACTGTATAGAATTTGCCAGTATCGACGATTTTCTGCATTTTTAATTACTAATTACTTTGCTTCTCGAAAACAAACATTTTTCCCGAGCGCCATTTTCACTTTTGCGTTACCTGGATTCCTCAATTGCCAGTTGCCAGTTTTATTTCTTTATTTCTTTATATTTTGAATAGATTTTGTATGCCTAGTACAAAAGCATGTGCAAGCAAATGGCAAAACAGGTTGCGTTTGATTTAGTTCGATATTTGAGGTTAAATCGATTGAGCCGGAGGCATAATTCATATTTGCTCATTTGGTATGTTCCATGATCTTCCATGAACTGACATCATTGTTCGTCAGCTGACATCTCTTCATTCCAGCTTGTGTCCTCCCATAAATTTGTAAACAAGCTTAGCTTAGGCCGAGTGTGATTTTTTCAATAAGTGAAACAAATTCTTCTGAAATGCCACAAAAACGTTAAACTCAAAGAGGTAAAGTTGATGTTTTCCGAAACTTTGTCCAACTATATCTCCGGAACTGTTCCAAAACTTCGGACCATTATACTTTTCATATGGCGTTGGTTGCCTCCAATTCAGTCTAGTTGTTACCAAGATAGTCGACATAGTTTCTAAAATATAAGTTTTCCGAAATGTTGTCCTTCCGAATCTCCAGAACTGGTTCACCCATTCCAGAAATATTAAATAGGCTCTATGAAACGCTAATATCTTTCAATTTACAGTTGTGTCTTATTCTGTGAAGTGGTTACCAAGATATAGGACTTAGTTCTTAAAACTCGTGTTTTTCGGAAGTTCTTTCGGCCATATCTCGGAAATCAGATAACCAATTCTGGTGGTCGTTGCTCAGAAATCGGACCGGTGCACGGAGCAAAAAGTATAATTCAATCAATAATATTTCATGTAAAATCAACTAGGGTAGGTAACGACTTAAGCACCCCGAGACCCTATTCCAAGCACGGGGTTAACATTAACCTACAACGCTCATTTTTTGCAGTATGGTGCTCCATCTAGTGAAGCACCATACTGCAAAAAATGAGCATTGTAGGTTAACGTTAACCTCGTGCTTGGAATAGGGTCTCGGGGTGCTTAAGTCGTTACGTGCCCTATATTGTTGCATTGATTTGTTGATAACCCATATGCATGATTGTAACAATCATACATTTCAAGTTGATTCAACTATCGTATGCTTGAATCAACTTCAGAAAAATATGGTTATGTCGAATAAAATATTGTTGATATTTTAACAGTTGGCTTTCAGTGCCATTAAAGTCAACCATAATTATAGTTGAACCAACATGATAACAATATGTAGTTGGTTAGAGTATGTTCGTTTTTTATTTCTTAATGAGTACTGTTAAGCTCAACAAAGTTACACATTCGGAAATATTTCTTCTCATTTATATTATGTACGTTAATAGGTTGAGAATCTTATTTTAAGATATTATAAACAATGCTTATGTCGATGATCGATGATGAGATGAGTTAAGAAAGTGTGGTCCTTCCTAGAAAGCATTTTGAATTAAATTGAAATTTTCTACTATTAATCTTCCTCTTTTGGATCGATTAATCAGCAAAAGTGATGGCCTACGACTTCGTGGCTGATTCCTCAGAGTGGTTTTTGAAGGTTGTAGAATGCTAGTTGTTGGTGAATTTATGTTTTTCAAAGGAGTTACAACCGGAAGTAAACCCTGTAGGAATTTAATGTTTTAATTTTTTTTTTGTTATATAACCTGCAGTTAACGTTACCATTGAACAGCGCCCATTGTTAAGGCCATCAATACACCTTGTTATGTCAGCTAGTAATAGCGAGGGCAGAAGAGCCTCTATTTCTTCATGCTCAATTATCATAAGAGCTGGAACATTTTAGTCATTTGCTGAAAAAAAAACACCTTGGTACAATTATTATTTCAAACAATACTCACTTATGAAAACCTCAGTTGCTAATGCTGTTACTTGGAATGTCTTCATTTGTTGGTTAGTCTTCATTTATGTGAATTCTCGTTTTCTATTTGATGTTCTATAATTTGAATTTGTTAGGACTAGGGTTCTGATGCATGGTCAGTATTGGAGTCATTGTTTGTTTTGTTTGCAATGAATTCGGTTTTGACTAATAAAGGGGCGCGCCTTTGAAGAGTGCTGTCACTCACAAAAAGTTTAAACAGCGGAAACTTTCAATAAAACTTGAATCATTGCCAACAAAACAAACAATGACAACTGTAACATTTCTCAATAGTGATGAAGTAGCTCGACATGCACTAAACAAAGGAGACGGGATAAACTACAAAAGATCAAATTACTGGTCGCAGTGCACATTGGTCCGAAAGGGCAATTTTCAGGAATAAAATAAAAAGTGCACTTAGATGACGTGTAATCGATTTGGTGTCTTCAAAAAAGTTTTTGGTAAGATTAAGGCGCATCTGAAAAAGGGGTCGTCCATAAACTGCGTTCATCGGGGCACGATTTATTTTTTTTAACTTTTTTGTGTGACGTTTTAGGCTTTCAAAACATTCTACAAAATTGTAGAACTCACAATTTCCATAAACTTTGCAAAAACATCAACTTGCTATCTTGTTTTTTTAATTGAGATATGAAGCATTTTATATGGGAACCCCTTTAAAATCGGTTTTTTAGCTCTAACTTTTTTCTTTGATTTTTTCTCGGTCTACTATGTTCTAAAAAGTTTTTTCTTTTATTCAAACACACAACTTTTACGAAGACAGCAATACGCTATCTTTTAGAACTGAAATGATACAAGCGTTTTGTTGTTCAAAATATGCCATTTTCCAAGGGTTATATCTCAAAATGGCGCAATCATTTTGGAAATAAAATTACGTGACATTATGGCAAATATTTGACTTAATATTTAAATGTTTTAATATATGGGGGGTAATTGATAATTACTAGGTGGACATGAATCAAATAAGTTTGGTTTTCGGTAAAAATACAGTCTTCAATGAGCTTTTCAATTGTAATTTCTTAGTTTGAGTTTTCCGCGGCAATCTATGGTGAAGAAAGTTTTTCTTTTCACAGAAACACACAAAGTTTTGGATGATGGCTGTACTCTAGCCTTTAAATTTGAAAAGATACAGGCATTTGTTTTTATCGAAACATACTGTTTTCAACAATAACAATGAAAGGAGGCGATATGCGACATACTATGTGTTGAGGAAATCAAGTAAGCCATGGAATCGCAGGAAGAGAAAATAATTCACTATCCTAACAATCGTTGCTGAGTACGGTAATAAAAAACAATACTTATCAATCGGAAAAGTGTTTAAAGAAAACTTCAAGCCTAAGAAATAAACAGCTACAAAAGAACGAAAACAATTTGCAATTTGCAAAGTTTATGGAAATTGTGAGTTCTACAATTTTGTAGAATGTTTTGAAAGCCTAAAACGTCACACAAAAAAGTTAAAAAAAAATAAATCGTGTCCCGATGAACGCAGTTTATGGACGACCCCTTTTTCAGATGCGCCTTAATCTTACCAAAAACTTCTTTGAAGACACCAATTTGATTACACGTCATCTAAATGCACTTTTTATTTTATTCCTGAAAATCGCCCTTTCGGACCAATGTGCAGTGGTCTATGGGAAAAAAACCGTGAAACCTTTCATTTGGTTGAGTTGTTGCTGAGACACACTGCTTACTTTATTTCATCACATACATACACAAACACAGCCGTACAAACCCCCCCACATACACAGACATTTCATGATCCCGTCGAGCTGAGTCGAATGGTATAGGTATGACGCTCTAGTTCTAACTATTGTTGTATCTGTGCTTTTTTCAACTATAAAGAGTTACGACATCTACTCAACCATGAACATTGAATCATCTGGAAGGTCAACAAACACTATAAGATAATCTAGAATGTTCAAGGTCATAACTTAGAATATCTCAGATTATCTCATACTGTCGGTTGCCCTTCCATAAGGTACAATTAACATATTTGAATACATATCATACATTTGTACATCTACAGCTACAGTTACTGCTACAGTTTCAATTGTAGAACCTAAGTTATGAACTGATGAATAGTCTTAAAACACAAATAAGAAAACAACAGTGAAACCTATATTCATCATAACTGTTTTTTTTCTATAATCTATAATAAAACATATAGAATGATATATATATTCTATATGTTTTATTTCGATAATACCCACAAAACGTAATTCCCCCAGCGAGCAACATGACCAGCCAATCAACCCATCTGATTCAAAGCAAGCCATGAAATATCGAAAAGCTCCTGGGTTCGGTTTGTTGACCATAAGTCAATTATTCTTTCAAAAATTGATCTATCAAAATATGCAAACTAATCGTTGTAATCTTGTGCTTTATGATATTCATTAATGTTTTTAATACATATGAGGGGAGTTTGCTCATTAAACCTTCCGGTGCGCTTCCTGGCATCTTGCTATGAAGACCTCACACTCATTCACCGATTACTTGTCGATCTGCCAAATCTTGGTAAACCGACTGCTTAGAATTATCTCAAATTGTAATATTCCGCCTGCTCATAAACCACGTAGACTCATTCGCCAATGAGTCGCAATACTCATCGCAATAATCGCAATACCCCCCCCACCCTTCGTAGACTTTTCTCCATACAATTTTTTGAATTTTTGTATGGATCGCAGACTTTGGTGTCTCTATTGAGTCTCATCAATGTGAATGAACGAAAATTTGGTTGCCATGATCATTTTAATTGTCATGAGTATTGTCATCTTGCTGATGATAGAGCTTTTACTAATTTATTTACTAAGACAAAAATATATATATTTCGAACACGTGAATATTACACACTGTTTGTTTTAAATTTCTTTTATATGCGATTAAAATTTATTGTAAAAAATATAGAGGAAGGAACAAAATGCAAATAAATCAAATTGAAAGGGCAAGTGACAGTGTCCGTGTTGTTCGTTCTAAATGTCTTTCATTTTCATATTCGTTTCAAGCTGAACGGCCACTACGTGAAAGAAAGAAATAATCGGGTTCATTTTAGAGATTCGAAAATGCATGTCCCTGCATGTGATATCAGCGGTGCTACATGGTACTGTTGCAAATAAACTATTTTATCGCTGATATGTCAGTTAAATTTGATTTTTTGTACGTTCGGTGGTTGGTGTCTTGGCGAAAGATATGAAAAAAGCCGAGCTCAACTGATTATGTATGACTAACAAGGGAAGGGCCCTTAATGTGCAGCTAGTTGAATAATATGAACAGAGGTGCGGCCCAACTTGTCTTATCTCTATTTGTAGGATGTCCATAGAAAAGGGGGCATATCGCCACTCAGGAGAAATGTAATCTATTGAAAATATTAAATATTGCAGGCAGAAGAAGCGATGACCATCTGAAGACACAGATAAAACTACTTTTTCACCTTTTTTTTTCATTTTATGTATGAGTTGACGGTGATTAAGTCATGCCGGAATATTCGGAGTGCGGTGCAACGGGTGATCGATGTTCTGTTGCATGTTGGAGCCCCATGCTTATGGCAGATAGTGCTAGTTACATAATTGCAGCGTATCGTTAACTAAAAGGAACCTAACCTTTTCCCAACTATCCAACATAACAGTAATTTCTCGTGGAAGTGCAGAAGATTTCTCGACTTCTCACAAAGCGAGTATCACGTCAACACGGTCCTCCCTTAGCTCAGTCGGTAAAGGCGCAGCTACAAAGCAACACTATGCTGGAGGTGGCTGGGTTCGATTCCCAGTATGGTCTAGAAAGTTTTCGTAAAGGAAAATTTCTCGACTCCCTGGGCATCGCGTATGATGGTACAAAAATGCAAAAATGGTACTTGGCATCAATTAATAACTGAAGAAGAAAAAGAAGAAGCCGTCAACACTTTCCTTCCCATTCTCTACTTGACCAGCATTCGGGTACGGCCGGCACCGGTATTGCTTAATAATGGGTCACCAGTTTTTACACATTGAGTTTGTAGGTTAGTCCCAAACATCATCTGTTGGTTCTTTGTGTGGATGCAGCTGATCTGGCAATAGCGGAATAGCATCCGTGGGCGGTCAATCATGCTCATGCATGGCAAAATATTGTGAATAGCCTTTAAACTGCTGAAAACGGCCAAAAGTACGGTTGAAAATTTTCAACCAATAATAAAAAAAAACTTGTTTTAAACTTGCTTAGCTTCTTAAGGCCATATACCCTATCTTATATTATGAATACCTAATTTTGATGATGATGATGATGATGATGAAATACTACCATCTATTGTACCAAGATAACTTTCCATAGCATTGGAAAAATCTGAAAATCGATTTGATCAGGATTCTATTGTTGTTTGTGATCATCATGCTTGAGTATGAAGGGCCAAAAACGTTTGGGTGGGCCCGTAAGCTTATACACTTACGCGTAACCCGCGAATATAGGGAAGAGAATCTCCTTCCAAAAGCAATTTCACACCCACAGCATTAGAATCGAACCCTCGATTTACAGAATAAACCCAATAGATAGGGTTGAAGAGCCCGCCCTCGTTCCGCGAAATTTTAACAATAGGGAGGAGACAGTCCCATGCTCCCTATCCAAATCGTTTAATTTGGGTGCTCTGATGGTCCCTTCCTTTCCCCGTTCTATATAAGGTCGTGAATATTCAGTATATTTTGTAGTATTATGAATACCTTATTTTGTACACAAACATTTAGAATATAAAAATTGATAAATTAATATAGTATTGATTGCGAAAGCTCGTTATTTCAGTAGGAACATTTTGGAATTATATTTGGTTATTAAACTTTGGAATGACACTATTATTCATACAGTTTCTCCGAACCTGATTTACCAAATGTGGAACATACAAAAAGCAAGCAACTTTGTCCAAAAAAACAGTTACTAATGATGACGTTTCAAAATGATTTTATTCGTTTTATTTCTATTCCAAATCGTATTTGGCTCTGGATATGTGCTATTAAATTATATTGTATTTTTTAGCCGAAATTTTTCATTGTTATCTGAGAGCAGTGTAGTTCGCCACAACATGCCTCAATTCAAGTATATTTTTTTTCGAAAAAGTCTCTATATTTACATTAGTTTATATACAGTGCGCGAAATTATTTTAAGCGCACAGACGTTTTTCTAAATATTTTGAAGAAAACTAGATGAAATTCAATCCAAATAACTTTGTGATTTTTTAAAGCTTTTGTATGTATTTATTTTAATGCTTTCATAATTCTTCGAGTCATTGTTATGTTTTGACATTGCATTTTCTACATTTAGATGGTGCGCAGTTGAATTATCAGTTCCTAGTCCATCTTTATATACACACCTCGACTATCTTTCATGCGTGTAAACCATTACTTACATGGCAACAAATGTTGTTGACGTTTTTAAGAACAAAAGCCGAATCCGAAAGCAAAGTTCTTGGATGAAACAAAGCGTTGATTAATCCTTGAATTGAAGGATTTTAGTTTAAGTCACAGCCAGGAATCAATAGAGGAGAAACAGTCATAAGAATATTCTGAAGAAAGGTGAAAAATATAGTACCCGGAACAAAACAATGGTCAAATCCAAAATTTCCAATCGATAACCAAACCATATCATGCAGCTTGGTGAGGCTGAAAAGGCTTAGTGAGGCTGAACCTTCTCATAGCGAAGAGACTAAAATTTTGCGCGGAACTGGGTTACTAGAAGAAAGCCAAAACATCTAACCTCACCCAAAGCACATTCAAGTAAAATTGGATTTTGTCAAGTAGCACATGGATTGGAAGACAGAATGGGATTAAGTGATATTGACGAAAAGAAGTTCAATGTCGATGGTATTGACTGCTGTGCATATTTCTGGCAAGATCTTCGGAAGAATGCCCTGGTAAACCCTGATAAAAAAATTCTAGGGTTTTTTTTTCATTAGGACGAATCTACAATTGAGAGATTCTCTCCGGGCTCGCTCTCTTTCATTCATAAACCAATCACCTTTACGTTTTTCATTCTACTATTTGTAGAGTATGCTAGCCAGCACTGTTGTGTTTCGATCTGTACTAAAGAATGCATCGTAAGTTTTATAATGGAGCTGTAATGAATGAAAGAGAGCGAGCCCGGAGAGTATCTCTCAATTGTAGATACGCCCTAATGAAAAAAAAAACCATAGAATTACCTTAAACCAACGATGTCACAAATCCTACAACCATTTCTTTAATGGCTTGGATAACCCAAATAGGTCGTTAAGAAAAATAACCATACGAAATTTATTAGGGAAGTTTAATAAAAAATTCGGAAAAGGCAGCCTTATGATGTGGGCTGCGTTTTTGCGAAGAGGTAAAGTTCCCGTTTTACAATTTCTACCAGAATAAAATCAGAGAGCTATTTGAAGCTACAGTGTTTCCATTCCATTTACTGAGGATATTATTGACAACAACTTCATCTTTCAACAATATAACGCTACTATTTAGCGTTAGCAAGACGATTTTGGGATGGTTTTCCGAAAGCAACACAAGAGCACCAACGATGTAAAATACCAATCCTCGATTGCTAACAAAATTGTGAACGTGTGTGATGTTTCCTACACGGAAGAAACAAAGCACCCAAAATTAAGTTCATTTCACCCAATTCTAGAGTTCCGTGCGGGAAGCTAAATTTGAATATATGCCATAGTGCTCAAATTTGAGTAACTGCGTCCAATGTTTATGGTGGGTAAATTTAACCTAATGCAATAAAACTTATAAAAGCCAAAATATCAGCACTTTTCCGCACGGTTAGTTATCAAATGTTATACACCATTTAAAATAAATTGTTTTTCTCGTGATGATAGAATAAAAACATAAATTTTCTTGATAATTTTATTGATTTTGTTTATTTCTTAATTTCCACGAGCTTTAACAACAACGGCTTGTTAAGTACAGTAACATATTTATTGTTTTTCGGTATTTAAATCTGATGTAAGTCAAATAATAAAAGTTTGCAAACGACTTCCATTTTTACTCAAAATGAGTTGTCAATGAAGTACTTACTCATTGAGTAATATTTACCTAATGTGCAGAATCAAATTTACCCATCTCTGTAGTTCAACAACAGTACTTAATGTTAAGTTTAAAAATACTCAATTTTAGGTACTTTGTTTCTTCCGTGTACCGAACGGTTCTACACTATAGACACTCAAGTAATAGACCGGACAACGTGAGTCTGGCACAGTTGATGTATCCAAAACAACTGTCAAATCGTATGGGAAATGCGAGGAAATGTTCGTTTTGGGTAGAACATGGCGGCACGTCATCAAATTTGTATTTGTTTTATGGTGAACACAATAATGCGTAGAAAAGGTAACGCGTTGTTTCGCATATATTTTCACATATAATTAATCTTTTACCAGTAAATAATATTAGTAATGCAAAAATTGGACTTCAGGTTGCAATGGTCCGCAAGACAAATTTTCATATTTTTATACATCATTTATCTTACAACTAAAGTTAGGAGGATAGAGCCGATTACTCGCGGCCGTCTCGAGGTGAATTTTTAAATATTAACTATGACATTTTAATTTTGTTGATGGAATAAATGATTATTTTCCATGGAACCTGAGTTAGTTGGTTCAATTACAATAAAATTGCATTAAAATTGAGGTGGTCTGAATTGCCCCACACCCCGGTCTGAATTACCCCACGTGCTTGATTTTTTTTTTAAAATATGGTTTTAGCAGATCGACGTTAAAATTCGAAATTTCCTCTAGCGATTTATTTCTTTTTACCCAAAAGTGTTACCAATAAAATATTCCTTCAAGTACTGTCGTTAAAATAACGTTTTTCTGACTTTTTCAATATTTATTTTTAAATTTGCTTAGGTAGGTCTGAATTGCCCCACCCTCCCCTATTATATGTTTTGAAATGACATTCAATGTTTTTATGTTGAATTAGATTACTAAACATCATGTTAGATCATTATTTGAAATGCTAAATTATGTTTAAGGTATGATTGAAATAAGTGATTCAATCAATCTCGCTCAGCTGAATCAAACTGAATGAATTCATTAACAGGTAATGCAGTAATGCAAGTAAAAATAAGCTATGAGAAAACACCGACATTGCTACAGTTAGATTCATGCAGTGTACGATCAGCTGTCAGTTTTCTCAATTCTCGAGTACTTTTTCAAACAGACGTATCTGATTTTGTAAACAAAGAGAGGAAGTAAGATTTAAACGTAAATTTCTTAAAACTCTCAAAAACCCCATAGAAAGTAGCATCATCATCATGTTTGGGAAATGTTATTCCTTGTATTAATGGCCGTAGTTTGCATAGACTTCTCTGCCGCCGTTAGTATTAGTAAGCAGTTTCACTAATACAATCGTTTTGCTGGTTGAAAATAAAAAACAAACCGTTGTCAACCTGAACATTTTGACAGTTGATCTCGTGGTTGAAAACAATAAACAAATCGATCCTATACGTGTAAAGCAGCACGCTAGTGTTTGTGAGATCGCTCGGCGAGAACCTAATAAAAGTGCTAAGTGCATCTTCAGCGGCGGTCTACTCAGATCAACTTTTTACCTGCTTGCATCAGCGAAACTTGAATAGAACTAGCTAAAATAGACCAACTTTGCGTTTCCCGCACCGGTGTTGTATTTCTTGTTGTTAAATCCGCCAACACCTGTCATCCTGGTGATCATTCAACTTAGAGATCAGAATTTTTTTTTAAGAGATCGCAGATTTTTCACAAACATTTTGCCACTGATTGGTTTGGCCAAATAATTTTTAATACCAGTAGTGTGTCGTAAGTTGACGACAAGCAATACTTGTTCTTTCGTTTGGCTGAAGTTGAGTGTGTGAATGCATGCATTTCATTCAATCGATATTAGATAATGCTGATTTTTAGTATGGCAGCGGATACACAAAAGTCGAAACGGAGAGAGTTACATCCTGGATGACGCCCCAACGTCTACCGTGATTTCCGTTCCGGTCATCAGAAGCTGTTCCAGAACTACCTTAACGACACGCAAACCTACAATTAGAAGCCCTTTCTGCGTTTCCGCATACCAAGGGAAGTGTTCCTGGACATTATACGACATCTAAAGTCAACTAGAGGCTTTTCCTAAATGTATCTGTATGAGCTATTTGCAAGTGCTTAGCATGACCAATCTATCAATAAACACATTGTTTACTTTGAAGACTTCATTACATTTCCGAGCAATCGAAATACTATTCGGAATCTTGGAACCTCCGCATTTCGATCTAGTCAGCGTTTTCCGGAAAATGCAATGGCTGTAAAAAAAACTAAGATAAGCATTCATTACAAGAAACGAAAAGGCAATTCACTGGCACCGGGAGAAGCTAGAGGTAATTATCAGCATCCGAGGCGAGCAACACAACTTTTTGTCCACCGCCAGCATCACACGCAGTAAACGCGGTTATTTTTCGGCTCACAAATATACCTCAGAATATACTCAATAAAATTGAGTTATTGTTCAGTAAAAGCTGACATTTTACTCAATAATTGGTATTATCAAGTAGCGTGTAGTGTTTTGGAACGGTATTTTTCTTGTTTCAAATTGAACACCGGTGCAGCGATGTTTTTGCGTTTGATCTAAACAAATAAATCCAATTCACGATTTGGATCGCCGTTGAAGATGCCCTAAGGGTTTCAAGAATTTAACGTTTGAATTTTACTTCGCCCTCTTTGTTTACAAAATCAGATTCGTCTGTTTGAAAAAGTACTCGAGAATTATGTATTCTACTAATAAAATGAATGCAGAATGGTTATGAACAGACTTGGAATAACACACGTGGTAAAGCTCACTCTTCACACTGTGTGCGTATGAGCAAGAAATGAGTACAGAGTGAACCGATTTTTCCCATGCTTGATGCTCTTATGGAAATTTCTACTAAAAAAATGCTAAATTATTTCCCTCTTCAACAACAATGTATGAGCGACGTATGTGCCGCTTTCTAGTAGTTCTACATCGATGCTTTTGTTTCCATTATGAGCCAAGCTTCACGATTCCCTTTATTAATATAGCGGGCACTGATTTTATTCAGTTTGAGCGAAATGTGATTCGCCTTCAGTACATAAGAAACTTAAGACATTTTTACGTATTATATAGAGAATAATTTGTTTTGCTAAAGCCGATTTGATTTGATTAAAATTTAGGTAAAAACAATATAGCCCAATTTTTTTTTAAATCAAGTTTTTTTTCTTACTTATAACGGATAGAATGGTCATAGCATCACTGTAAAGTCATTATATCTTAATCTTATTAAACTCAAAATGGCTCATAATAAAAAGTGCATAACATTTTAAAGCTAATGTAAAATAATATTATTTTTCTTTTTTTTACAGACAGGCAGCAATCCATTGACATTTAATCATCAAATAATAAAAATTGATTTGATGATATTGGAGTAAACAGTTTAATCAATCATGGCTTCCAAATTGAGTGCAGAAGGCAGAGCCGCCAATGAATGTTCAGCGAAGGATAAAAAATACATTTCCGTTGCCGAATTTTATCATGGCAGGAGTATCTTCATTACTGGAGGCACTGGTTTTATGGGAAAGGTAAGATTGATTTTTAAATTAAATTTTATTCTACTACTTAGTTTGTCAGCAATAGTCATCAACTCGAGTTCCTTTAAGTAGAAAGAAGCGTAAACTTCAAAATTTGCATCAGTCTAATCTGCATGTCTATGTCTTTTTTTTTTTATTTGCAGGTCCTCATTGAGAAATTGCTACGTTCTTGCCCAGGAATAAAAAATATTTTCATATTGATTCGTCCAAAACGAGGTCAAGATATATCGGCCAGGTTAACGGAAATCCTTAATAGTCCGGTAGGTGTTTCGTTTTTTTTTTTAAAAAAAAGCAACTTTATTGTTTTCAACGTATTATACTGCCCTATCATCCTCGAATCTTCTAAAAATTGTAATAAATCTAGATAAATCACTACATACACTATTCAAGGAACACAATGATCGTATTTTGTGTGTTTTGAAATCTAGGGTGGAACTATTATGTGATTATTTTCAACAGAGACAAAGCAAGTGGGTTTTATTTTCCATAGTTCTGGAACAATGTCTACACGCTTAGAAAAAAAATACCCAGCATAGCAATTAAAAGCCAAGGTTTTAATATATGAATATATGGTTAAAAAAGATTTCGCTTCCCTTGGCTTTTTGGGACCCTTTTGAGTCCTTTAATAACTGTGCAAAATTTCAGCTCAATCGGTGAAACTATATTTTAGAGCCCACGGTTTTAATTTTACATAGGATTTTCTATGGGAAAACTGACTTTTACATAGGCTTCTGGCGAAATGACCCCTTGTTCTCTAAAAATAAGTCAATCCAATTGTTCCCTGTGAAATTTATCAAGAAAAATTTTCCTCGAAGACCGCAAAGCAATCCGACGATTGTGTAAAATGTTATTAAGCTAAAACTGATTGCAATCCAAACGAACGGCTCATTGAACTATTTTTTCTAACAACACTGCCATCTGCAGCATGGCCTGCAGCCAGCTGCTGTCCAGCGCGAAGCAACCACGATGTTGTCGGGCGTTCATTCAGCATAGACGAAAGCCGATATCATGCGCATAGAAAAACTTTTTAAGTTATTTAAGATAAAAAAACGTCAAATGTATCTTCCATCTGATATACTGCCGTGAAACGCATATCAGTCCCATCTCTGCTTGATTTCCTATTCATATGGGACTGATATGCGTTTCACGGCAGTATAGCACAGCTCTGTACATGGGTCTTTTGTCAGCCGCAGGTGCAATGTACAATGCGAGTCTAAATTTTTTTACAGGTGTAAATAGGACCTACATTTTGTTTTCTTAAAAACGCGTGTTCTGATTGTTTAAAGAGAGAAAATCAGAAAGTTCTTCGTTCTGATGGATAATATTCAACTACTTCAAGCCAAACATTGCATTAGTTCCTATGTAAAATTTGTGCCAAATCGTGAAAAATGGGATTGGCATTTTTTTTAAATCTTAATTGCAACTCAATCGTGTCAGCATAAATTTTTGCATGGTTTTCAACGTAAAACGTCGTCAGGATTACAAAGAAAATGTTGTCTGTGAAGTTTACGATGATTCTCGGCATGTTATTGATATATATGTTACTTAGGACCTATTGCATTTGCATTTGTAGATTGGTCTTTTGCCAAGTTGGAATATATCAAGCAAAACAATGCATTAGGTCCTAAGTAACAATGAGAGGCTCTCTTTGTCGACTTTCTCTTTGGGCTCCTACGGCTATGTAGAAACATGTTCTACTATTTTCAACATACAGTACGGTAGTATAAAGTGTGATAAGGGATTCAATACACTGAAAACATCACCAAATCGTTAAATAGACAAGCTATTAACCAAAGAGAAAGTCGACAAAGAGAATCTCTCATTGTTACTTAGGACCTAATGCATTGTTTTGCTTGATATTTTTATTGCGGTAAGCACTCGTAAAATAATGCTAATAGTAAATGCATTAGCTTCCTATTACTTTTATCGCAGAGTACACATTAGAGGTAATATTGCATCGCTGCCTACCTGATTGGAGTAGGGTGGGAGAATTGTTGATGTGTAAGACTGTAGGAAGAAAAAAGGTTATGCCTGGGACAGACGTACAACGTACAGCGTTGTACGAACTGTCAAATACTTTAATCCAGTACTAAAAAACGAGTACTAGACTAAAGGAGTACAACGCTGTACGTTGTATGTCTGTCCCAGGTATTAGTAAATGACGGTGATATGTCTCCTTTCGATATGTTGGGCAAGGTATCTATCAAAATACCTGCTTAGCTTGAAATTACGCTAGAGCTTCTTCTCTCGTTTCTCATGTTGAGTTAATCTTCTGTACTGTGGTTGTTTCGTTAATTTATGACAGGATTTTCTTTTCAGTTTCGCGGGTTTTATTTTGAATTCTTCAGCAAAACTTCTTCCTGATGACGTAATACATCGTCCATTATCGACGCGTACTCTAGAACTGCATTTTTTTTCAAAACTGTGTAGCTTATAATTATAGCTACAGCAAGCAAAATCGCCTAACCATAAAAGACCTCGATACAAGTATAGTATCTAGGGCTACCAATCCCATTTTGATCTCATCACTTTTTATTTCGTGCCATTTGAAAACAAAATAGTGACGAACTATCATCTGATTTATAACTTTTTATTTATTTCTATTTGTAAGTAAGCAACTTAATAACAAAAGAAATCAATTGATTCATACATCAAACCTACATTTCCGATCAGTATGAACATGGATCATAAGATGAATAATGGAACAGCTCCCCTATGTGATAATGCTTTCCATAAGTGTGCTGATTTATGATAACAAAGTATTTTAGCTTTTTTAACTGAGTTTATATGATCAAATGCAACATTTCAACTTTTTGCAAATACTGTATTTGACCGCTGATCTGGCAACACTAGTGTTTTTTTTTTCAAAGTGGTAAAGCACCAGACCAATCCTGGGACTTGTTAGATGAAGATTAACTACCTAGGTGCTGTGGTGCTAGCTCTTCCCAGGCGCGCTCCAGGTCTTCAAAATAGTTATTTTTATCGGTAACACCAGTTTTGTCAACCCTGGCATCGAGAATCGCCCACAAATTCTCGATGGGATTGAGGTCCGGGTTTTGTGGAGGCCATTCCAGCGGTTTGATCCGACAAGACCGGAAGAAAGACTTGGTCTTCTTGGCAGTATGCTTCGGGTCGTCGTCCTGCTGGAATACGAACTTCTCTTCAAGGCCCGTCTGGATCAGCGAAACCTCCAGACGCAGGATGTTGATGTAAGAATCTGCCGGATTGTACGACATTTCCCGGAAAACCATTTCCCGGAAGACCATTTGCCGGAAGAGACCATTTCCCGGAAAACCATTTCGCGGAATGAACAATTTCCCGGAAACCTCACATACCGGAATGTACCATTTCCCGGAATTTATTTCTCACGACCAAATATGTTCATTTTTTCGACTGTTCATGTTTTGTTTTGATTTGCCCAGACAGAAATATTCACACAGACAGAAATTATAGAAGGAGTGCCCTTTTGTATACTGCTTCCTTTTTGCATGGCAGTAAGTAGTGCACAAAAGGAGCGAACTTCCTTAGAGCACCATCTCCAATATAAAAATTTGTTTGAAATTGTGTGGAGCAGAGGAAAACGTACAGTCCATTATCCATACCTCCGATTGATTTAGTCTATTTATAACTGAAAATTTTCGCGTTTCCTGAATACGGATTTTGTACATAGAACAAATCGACATGGAGTTTTCATAAGGCCCAATGTCGCAAACGTAAACAATGGCTTCTTTTGCGAATTTCTTGAAAATGCTAACTCGTTCAAGTAAACTACCACTTCTATTGTAAAGGGGAACTCCTGTTCTGTATAATCATCGTCATAATTCACTATGATTAAGTTAGCATTCTCGAGAAATTTGCGGAAAAAGTCATTGTTTACGTTTGCGACATTGGCCCTTATGAAAACTTTATGTCGAAATGTATCGTATATTGTATGAAACATTCATATTGCTTTTTTATTACTTATATAACAATATGTCTCCTTGTATCCAAGAACAAATAGCACAGTGCTGCGTAGGGTTTATTCCTCACTCAAATTTCAATCCTTTGCAGCGGGGGCTTGGGGGGCGGCACAGCCCCCCATCGCGGGGATATGCCGGCAAGCCTATATATTCACTGCATAAGTATCCTTAATTCGTCCCAGCTTGACTATGATCAGACCTTTTAGAATATCTAGTATCGGTTATATATGTATAAACGTTTACTTAGAGATGTTGAATCGTTGAATTAGAAATCAAAAAACCTTAAAATGTAACTACCACATCATCAACTAAAATAACTCGCCGAGAGCATTCACATTAGTTTTAGGAATGTTGGCATTAAATTTTTTGCTGTACAAGTTTATTCGCATAACATTTCGCATTTATTATTCGAATAGCTTTGCAATCGCTTTTGTAACAAAAAATTAATTCAATAACAAATTGTACGTTTTCGAAAGGACAAAATGCTAATATGAATTGTATTTTAAACTGCTGACTGGTATTTATCAGATATTTTCCCTTCTTTCAAGCATGAGCTGTTCTTTCAAAAAAAATATGCTCAGATAATTACTAATATTCTTAAGTTTCAGTTTTTTTTGTATTTATGTTTCGCAAAACTAGATAGGGCAGTGATTGAAATTAAAATATTAAAGATAGAAAAAAAATCACATTGTCGGTGTAAACAAAAATTTCGGAAAATGGGTTTCCGGGAAATGGTATATTCCGGAAAAAAAGTATTTCCGGGAAAAGGTCTGTTCCGGGAAATGGTCTTCCGGGAAACGCTTTTCCGGGAAATGGTTTTCCGGGAAAAGTCATACAATCATCTGCCGTCATTATCCCGTCGATTTTCACAATGCTTCCCACTCCACCCCACGAAAAACACCCCCAGACCATCACATCTCCTCCATGCTTCATCGTGCCTTGGATGTGGCGCTCCTGATGCTCCTCTCCCGATTTGCACGAAAACGAACCCGCTGCTTTCGGTTAAACAGCTCGAATTTTGATTTGTCCGTCCAGAGAACAGTTTTCCAGAACTCTAGGGGCTTATCAGCATGCTCCTTAGCAAACTTAAGCCGTTTGGCTTTGTTTGCCTTGCTGATAAATGGGCGCTTCCGGGCAAGTTTGCTATTCAACCCCTGTGCTACGAGACGGTGACGAACAGTTCGACCGGAAACTGATAACTGAAGGGTTTCCTGGATCTCGCGGACAGTTACCTTCGGGTTCTTCTTGACTTCGCGCATGATCTTGGTGTCCGTTCTCGCATCCGTTTTCCGCTTCCTGCCTCTGCCAGGGCGATCCATCACTGATCCAAACGTTTTAAGCTTCAGAAGAATTTTGCCAACCGCTGCCTTACTGATACTGTACTTCTTAGCGACAGCCCGGTGCGATTCACCGTTTTGCACATCACGAACGACAAATTTTCGGATACACAAGAGAATTGCTTTCGAAAGCACAGCGTTTTCTATTTTTTTCAATTGAATCAAATGCGATCACGTATACAAATGCACCAGGTGCTTCAAAACATGTCAAAATATCAAAACATAAACTATCGAGGGGTCTTCCAATGGAAACTTATCGAAAAAATATCGATTTTTGAAGTGGGCACTTTATTTTGTCACTGTTTTTTTTTCAACACAAATTAATTTTTTTTGTTTAAGTAAAACTCCTTTTTTCTGTATTCCATAAGTGAAACTTAAGAAGAATACAAAAAATAAAATTAGAAAAAAAAACTACACTGTGTTTACTTTAATTTGAACCAAGTACATGAGAGAAATTGAAAAAACGAAGAGGTGGGCACTTTATTTTGCCTATCAGTGTATATGGATCAAAAAATATCTGCTTTGAATTGCGTTGCGTTGGCAACGGAGTATTTCGTAGATTGCATACTGAAAGTTGTCATTTAACTTACTTTATCATTATTATTCCGATTGCTCATAGGAAGCTAATCGGAAATGAACAGCTGTCCAGTCAGAAATCAGAATAGATAAACATGAAAACTTTCATTTCGGCCATGCCCATCTTCTCTGTTACGAGGAAAAAGGAAGGATGATGATAATATGACATCTACTTAAAGTGAGACCAGTGACTCACTTACGTCCTGATACATGACAAGGGGTTGTGTTGTTGGGATAGCAATGGGATATATAGGATTCACCATAAGGGGCTGCTCATAAACCACGTAGACTTTTCGGGGGGAGGGGGGTGCAGGGTGGCAAAAGTCTATGCTCCATACAAAAATTGAAAAATTGTATGGAGGAAAGTCTACGATTGGGGGGGGGGGGGGTTGAGATGGTCAAAAATGAGTCTACGTGGTTTATGAACAAGCCCTAAGCAAGTGATATTATCTGGCGCAGGTTTAATGGGCTTTAATAATTTTTCTCCGAAAGATGAATCGATCATCGGTGAAAGATTTTCCAGAACATTACCGAGTACCACTTACACACGCACCCGCGATTGTACACACCAAAGACGAAGGGAAAACAGTACCACTTTTTGGCCGATGTACAACCATACACACTAATTTTTTTCGCCTAATCTCGGCAACCAAATTACCGAGAAGGTCCGGCTGAGTGCTCGGCAATCATTTCGGCAAAAAGCAAATTTGCTGCGAATCTCGGCAATAAAGAAACTCACTGCTGTCATTTGTTGCCGAACATCTCAGTAAACATAATAATTGAGAGCTCGGCAAATTAGTGCGTACGGTAAAACAAAATACTGAAATTCAGCATTTTTTAGCCGAATATCTTAGTTGAAAAATAACTGATTGCCCGGCAAATTAGTGACCACGGTGAAAAAAATTGAATTTCGGCTATTTTGGTTATTTGATTTATTTGGGGTAGACAATAAAATGTATTGTGGTAGAAGGTAGGTAAATAAAGAGTTGCTTACATATTCATATCAAGGCTCCTTTGGAAGTTCATGGTCTGTATCGAGCATTGGATCATCTTCAAAATCGAAATTTGAAGTGTCCCTGAGACGACCAATAAAGGAAAGGGGATGCTGCAGTATAATATGCCACTTCAGCAACTTGAAGTGACCGTATCGGGATTTTTAAAATGCATGTTCCGGATATGCATGTGTATGTGTCGCTGATATTCTTTAAAGTAACCACACATTTGTCGACGGCAAAACATCAAGTGATTGACGATGAGGTGTAATGCAAAATAATATTAATGAAGAATGATAATAATTGAATGCTTACGAGAAATATCGTAAATCCTTACGTCATCCTTTCGCAGTTCATCCAGAATTTTATCCATTATTTCGTTGATTTCACGAACGCACAACACGCAACGGCAGTAGATTCTTTTTTCACTTCTGAAAATGGCGGGTGTCAAAAAGTGACAGCCGTGTTACCGAAGTTCGGCAAAGGATTACGTCAATGCCGAGATCTCTTAAACTCTATTGCTGACTTCGGTATTTTTTCTATTTGCTGGTCTCCTCATCGAATTACTTTGCAAAAGTTTGGTGAAAAACGATAATTACTGATATTCCGGCATATATTTTTGGTAAATCTCGGTAAGATTATGTTGTTTACTGAAATATCAGTAAAATTATGAGTTGCCGTTTCAGAACGGAATTTTTTCTGCCGAAATCGCGAATATGTTTTAAGTGTGTAGTATGTTACGAAATATGCTCGTCACTTGTAACCCGTGGCACCAGCTTCAAGAGTCAAAGTTCATAGGTCACAATGCTCCAATGCGCTTTTCTCCATTTTCGCTTACAAATTTCCGCATTTCCGCGAAAACATCAAAATTGCTGACACTCTTTTTAGGCTTGTTCTAACGAGCACTGCGGATATATATTATTGTCACTATGGGCGCCCTGATCAGGTGTTCAGTATATTTACATGTTTAATGATCTATCCATAAATAACTTTATTTTTCGTTTCGCCAAAAAGGGAACCGGGAGTAAGTTCTTTACTTCACTTCGCTAAGCTGTAGATTGAACTTGGAGGATATTGTGGTTAGATTATGAAGCAAGACGAGCATGTTATCTAACTTACAATTCTTGGGATTTATTCATTAGGGAAGTATAACAATCACTTTCTTGGTAACCGTTAATGCAACGTAAGTTAAAAGTATAAGTAAAAGTTAAATAACCAGGAAAAATACAAAGCGGTTAACACAGTGCATGGTTTATGCTAGTGTTGTGCTATTCTGAGGTGTCGTATGCATGTGTTTTGAGAATAAAAATGGATTTGTTTATAAATAATAATAATTAAAAAAAATCTTCAGAGATGATTGTCTGAACTGAGTGAATATGTTGTTACATTTGCTGCCTACGAATTTGATTTGGATGAATTATTATGTAAGCATACACAATATTTATATCGAATGGGGTAAACTAAGCATCACAAATTAATAACTGTAAGATTGGTAACAATGCTGGAAAATCGTTTTATTTATTGTAATCCAACGGAATTCATCAAGATGGTCATAATAGTTTCAACTAAAAGCTAGATAACATAACATAACATAACAAACATATTATAGGTAAATCCAAACATAAGCTTAGTTTATTCTGGCTGCAAACATAAAATTGCTTTATTTCAAACATATTCTATGTTTAGAACCAAGTGACATCGATGTTTGAAATAAAACATATTATGTTTATTTTAAACATATTTATGGTACAAATAAACGAACAATATTTGGATTTTACTGGTTGCGTTCTAATTTTTTTTAATTTATTCTATGAAGCTTGGTTACTTTAGTTATGGATTTGCTCAGAGAGTCATACCTGGAATCGAGCAAACAACCTACCAATAAACGTGACGATTGGCTCATGTTGCGAGCGACAATACTTTGACTCGGCCTCACGTTTTCGAAAGGGAAGTACACGCTCAAATTCACCTACCCAATGAATGTATTGTTGAAATTAACATCCCTTGAATTTGATTCAAAAACTGTTATTTTCGTTCGAAACATGCTTTCTATTTACTTTAAATAATTCTTATGTTTCACGATGAACATCGATATTTTTAATTTAAATAGACGAAATTTGTATCCGTATATAACAGTAATGAACCAGGTGAAAACATTACTCATAAAGCATGCTAGGAATAAGAGAACAAGCTCAAAGCAGAAGTTATTTTAAGCTAAGCCGGTGTTTTGACAAATCTATTCCCAACATATTTAAAGGTAATCGATTTGTACGGTCACTTACTAACCTTTTTCTTCCTACAGCCTTACATACCAACAATTCCCCTACCCTACCCCAATCCCGTGGGAAGCAATGCAATATTATTGTACACTTCTAGTGTGCACTAATAGTGTATCCCGCAAATGTAGCAAAGGCTATGCAACTCTTCCCTGGTGTATTAAGTAAGGTTTGTGTTCTTGAACACAGACTGGTGACTTGGCGCCATGCTATACATAAATAAAAAAAAAAGTTACACATTTATCTACGATTCGTGCCACCAAGAAGTCGAAGTTGTTAAGATAATCTTCAATGATAACGACCATTCATGGATTCACATTTCAACATATTTCTGTGATTCACCTTTGAAGTATAGTTTTCGATAGGTTTTTCCACCATTATTAATTTTTCTTGCTGCAATTTCGATAGATAGTGATTTTTTGAGTTGCTATGACTAGGTTGAAAATAACACAAATCAGTAACAAGCATTCAAGTTCAGTGACTATAGATATATGACGATAAAAGGAAATTAACATATCCCACGTGGCACAAAAAAAAACTCGTGTTCGTAGAAAGAATATCGAGGAAACTTTGAGATCTACTTATGTAACTATCATTTGTTAAGTGGATGGACAATATCACGTGTCAAGCCTCGAGAACGTGTGTTCGAAGCTAATCTTATCTAACAATCAGAGCTTTCGTGTTGTTACAATCGGTGCCATTGTCAGAATCCTCAATAGAAAATACTTTTCCTATTCAGTTTATCTTGATTTAGTTCATACATCTATAATATTGATGATCCACCTATAATAATTCGATAGACCCCAGTTTGATGAAGTAGGTACTTCAGTTGTACAAATCGTGCAATGTCAAAAACAGGAAATCGTTATCTTTATGGTCGCATTTAGGTGTTAGACATTACGTTCTCAACTAATCTAAGATTTACTGGCATTTGTCAATTGAAGTTAAAATTAAGAGATTTGAATGATTTTATTCCTAAATTTAACCTAATTTAAAAGATACTATTGGTTCTATACAACCATTGGAACAAGTAAACTATTATCACATTTGGATGTTTGCTCCAACAGCATCTTTCGAATAAAAAGGTCTAAAATTGGTTTCAAGTGTTAATACAAATTACCTTGTTTTCCCAATGAAAACCTTTCATCACATTTTCTGAGTGGCGCTAAAATCCTACCTGTTGGTTAAGATCGCATCACTTATTAAGGTGAAGACTAATCCAACGAATCCTGACATATTAATAAAACTTGTGAGCTCCCTTAGCTCAGTCGGTAAAGGCGCAGCTACTAAGCAACACCATGCTGGAGGTGGCTGGGTTCGATTCCCGATCTGGTCTAGGAATTTTTCGTTAAGGAAAATTTATCGACTCCCTGGGCATAGCGTATGGTTGTACTTGCCACACAATCATACTCATGCAAAAAAAATGGTACCTGGCATCGAAAGCTCTCAATAAATAACTGTGGAAGCGCATCTAGAACACTAAGTTGAGAGCAAGCAATAAGCTTAAAATGCTAAAGAAGAGCTTAATGCGGCTATACACTAAAAAAATACCAAATATTCCTTTTCATCATTCCCAACTGATTGCAAAGACGTGGCGGTTATTGGCCATTTAATTATGTTATCATTTAAACTTTTACATTGATAACGGAAATTCAATTCAAGCAGCAATTGATGGGGAGGGGGGGGGGGGGGTGCATTATTCCAGCATTTTCCAGACATTAAGAGGATTACTCATCTAAGAAAATGCTCATGCTGAAGGTTAATGTAAACTATGCAGAAAATTACAGTTATCTAAAAGGAAACTTCGCAAAGTTTGACAACGCTGAAAATATATCACTACGGTACTTTCCATTTTTGAATATCTCTAGCAATCCGTAATTATTTATTGAATGTATTATTGGAATATTTTTATATGTTGTTCACCAAACCAACTATCTTTCTTTCATTATTTATAACAGACCTATAGGATTCCCAACATACATGGGACAGTTATGCTTATAACGGCAGTATATGATCTACTACATATCAAACCACTATTTTTTATTTTGTATCTTAGCTGTTCGACAGAATCCGGAGTGAGAATCCAGCCAACCTGAAAAAAGTCATTCCAATAAATGGCGACATTACGTTAAACGAACTTGGCATATCGGAAATAGATCAGGTAATTCGGATCATGTATGTACATAACTAAGTGATATTTGAAGGTTTTCTCTTGTTTCAGATAACGATATGTCAAGAAGTGTCCATAGTATTCCATTCCGCTGCAACAGTAAAATTTGATGAGAAAATCAAACAATCCGTTACGATTAACATGGTAGGAACAAAGCAATTGATGGAACTGTGTCACCGAATGCTGTGCTTGGACGTAAGTTGTTGCCCTCGGCCAAATTAATAACATTTTCTGAACTATATACAATTGTCTTTCCTGATTTTGTCCACGAAAATGTATCGTTTTTTTACAAATTTTACCCTTGAAAAAGCTATTTATTGGTCTATAACAGTCTCCTGGACGCAATGTCTCAAAATTTCGTTCCGCAGAATGTAAGAAAAAAAACATATTTCCGAATATAACATTCTCCAAAGATAAATTATCAAATAATAAAGTATTTTTGCATTCATTCAGAATATCATATTTCTACGCATTTATGAGACCTAATATTCCAAAGAAGGGTGCAGTATGATGTCGGTTAAGGTTAAGGTTTTGATGATAAAAACTAAAAGGTTCAGCCTCACAGGGTTGTTCGATATCATGACGTAGGTCGTACGTCAAAACTGGTTATTTTACTATTGTCACATTGACTCAATATTATAGTATGTACTCTAATAGTATTGCACATTTTTCATTTCTGGTAATATAGCATTATACCGTGTTATGTAAGCTCTCAAAATGTGAAATATCGTTCCCCAACTTTCACGGAAAGTTGCACAACATTTACAAAAGTAACCAGTTAGACGGCCTGTTTCGCTGTTATGCACTTTCCTACAGACTGATTTCCTATAGTGATCATAATGGCAGGTGCGTCTTGTTTTCTGCTATATGCTATCGCATTACATTTTTGAACGTTTAATTGTTAAAGGCTCTTGTTACATCAATTATAGAAAATATGTATTTCTTCTTGATATATTTTGTAACCTTCTTTGTTTCTTATTTCTAGAAATAGCTCTATATCGTCGGAATATATTAAGACTTTTACATTTTTAAGAATCAATGAAATATGGTTGACAAAAAGAATAAACTAAAGAGGGCCTAGATGGGATCCTTGGCACCTGATGAAACTTGAGTAGAATTTGATTTCTTTCCTTTACATCTTATTATTTGTTGTCGATTAGCTAGGAAACATTTGAGCCATTTGAAAAGACCTGGCTAAATTCCCAATTTTTGTAATTTGAAAAGGAGCATGGGAATGTCAATTCGATCAAATGCCTTACTAAAATCTGTATAGAGCTTCTATAGAGTGATACATTTTAAGAGGGATTTCTTTGCGTGTATTACATGAAGTGATACATTTTAGGCTGGGTGGCTTTCGGAACAATATATTCCGGAAGAATGTTATAGACCCATAGAACGATTTATACACTAAGGTTTGATAAAATCTGGAAAGCAATGTATTGTATATTGTTATGTGAATCAAATGCCGGGCTCTTAATTAACGACAACAATTTTTCCTTTCTTTCAGGCGTTAGTCCATGTATCGACAGCATACTGTAATTGTGATAAAAAAGAGGTCACTGAAATTATTTATCCTCCACCATACAATCCTGACGATATTATTCAACTGGTCAGATGGTTCCCTGAGGATATTCTGGAAAAGGTATGATTACGATTTTATCTCACATTGATGACAATTGGTCGTTTACCAAACTGAATAATGAGCCGTACGATTCTAGATTAATTAAGTTTTATTTTTTTCTACACCTGAATAGGCGAAAGTAGCCGTGTGGTATCGGCATTAGTTAAGATCTACTAAGAATAGTACTATTGAACACCTGTTTTAGCGGTAGAAGTCCATCACAGGCGACCCCTAATGCAAGGTGTTAAACGACCTCTGGTTAAGTAATGGTGCAGCGGGTTTTTTGGTCTTTTTGTCACACGTTCGAAGCTAAATAAGAATGAGGTTATGAAAAGGCTTAAATCGGTCCAACTAAGCTTTCAAACGCTATTAAAAGTTAACTCTTAATTTAAAAAAAATCACCATCACACTTTGTGAGAAACCCAAACAGCATCCTTACTGTTGATTTAAAACGGTTCAAATCGTAAATCGATACTAACAATTACATAATTTACTAGACGTCACGCGAATTCATCGTATCGTTTACCAAAACGAACCACGCTATCAACCGAACTCCTTTATCCAACATCCCAGTGATTTCCCGTTGTAGTGCAGAAGGATGTTTTGTCTTTCAATAAAGTACCACAACCACATATTGCTAGCCTTAATTTGGAATCGTCGGTATTTACAAATTGAAGACTATATCTTAATCCAAAGCTTCACCTATTGGTTCTCTGTGTAATTACAGCTTATCTGGCAATAACGGAGTAGCAGCCTCGGACAGCCAATCATTATTTATTTTATTCTCATGGCATAACGCCATTATAACATTGTCTTATACCAAATATCCCTCCAACGTTCTCGGTTAATGGCTGCTCCATTTGAATCCCTTGGGCACCTTGTACTACCTAGATCTTGCTCCACCTGGTCTGATAATAATGCTCGTTGCGCCCCTCGTCATCTTGTGCCAACCGGATTCCCATAGAACACCATTTTCGCAGGACTTGTTGTTCGGCATACAGATTTGACCACCTTACGAATACTGGGCTCGCCAGCGAGCATTTTCCACGTCTCATGCCCATAGAGAACAACCGATCTTATAAGAGTTTTATACAGATACACTTCGAACGTGAGCTAAGCAATGTGGAACAGCATGCACTCATGAATTTCAATTCCATCACCTTGACGAAGCTCCCTTTCTTACCTTACCAATCAGACTAAGGCCGGCGTGGCCTCTGCTGTACACAGAAGTTGTTTCCATTGTAATCGGTCCATGGCTGTACCTCGTCAGCCTCGCTGTCTGCGGAGGGTCCGTAGGTTTGTTGTAGTCGACCGATTTTTGCGATGTGTACGATGGGAGGTTTTCCCAGCAACTGGTGCAATTCGTGGTTCATTCGCCTCCTCTACGTTCCGTCTTCCATCTGCACTGATACGCAGCACCTTCCGTTCTAAGACTCCAAGGGCGCGTTGGTCCTCCACTAGCAATGTCCATGTTTCGTGGCCTTAGAAAACTACCGGTCTAATTAATGTCTTGTAGATGGTCAACTTTGTGGTTCGCAAGCATGGGAAAAATCGGTTCACCTAGCGCTCATTTTCACTCACACACATAAACATTCAGAAGTGAGCGTTACCACGTTTAAATTATTCCAATTCTGTTCATTACTATTCTGCTTTCATTCTATTCGCAGAAAACAGAATTGAGCAAAACTGGCAGCTGATCGTACAGAGAATGAATCAGACGGTAGTAGTGTGGACGGTTTCTCATTGCCTATTTTTTTAGCCGCTGAATCATTACAAATGCATTCAGTTGGATTCAGCTGAGAGAGAATTATTGAATCACACTCATTTCTTCAAATTATACCTTAAACATCATTTAACATTTCAAATAATGATCTAATATGATGTTAAGCAATCTAATGCAACATAAAAACATAAAGCATCATTTTAAACCGTATCTCTGCTCTGATCCTTCCAGCTGATTGCATTCTCTGAGTCTAAATAATCTCAATAATCTTATTCAAATCGCTTGCGTTCAGTGGCAACGCATTCATTCAATATAACGTCTAGCTGAAAATTTGTTTCGCATGATTCTGTTTTCTCGTTTATTCTTTCTACAATGTTCGTTTTCGAGGATTCCTGTAGAATCGTGTGATAGGAAACATCACACTCGTTCATTATTGTGTTAGTACACGAGGGTTTGCTATTTTAAATCGGTGGTGCTCAAGCGAGTGAATGAGTTTTCCCATGCTTGGTGGTTCGGCGAACTTTGTTCGATCTTAGCGTCCTTCGGAATCCAAAGTAGGCACGATTGCCAGCCATATTGCGCCTTTTTATTTCTCTGCGGGTGTCGTTATCGGCGGTCACCAATGAGCCCAGATACACGAATTCGTCTACTACCTCGATTTCATCACCGTCGATCTGAACACGTTCTAGGAGGCTAACATTGTCTTCTCTATTTTGTTTTCAACGCAAACCCAATCCTACCAGCTTCAGCCTTAAGTCTGATGTACGTTTCCGCAATCGTCTCAAAGTTACGTGCTACGATATCAACGTCGTCGGCGAAGCCAAATAGTTGGATACACTTCCAGAACATCGCGACACTCGTGTCTATCCCAGCTCTTTGAATCACACCCTCCAGTGCAATGTTAAGCAACAAACACGACAATCCATCACCTTGCCGTAACCCTCTCCGAGATTCGAACTAACTCGAGAGCATCCCTGATACTCGGACGACACACATCACTCGATTCATCATTGCTTTGATCAACCGCGTCAGTTTTTCCGGATCCCTGCGGGATTCGAATAAACCCGATAATCAACCCGATATGCTCGATGGTTCCATGTATCGTGGCTTTGATTCTATAGCTCTTTTGGGTTTATTGTATCATGTGCGGCTTTGAAGTCGATGAATAGATGATGCGTAAGGACTCTATATCCACTGCATTTTTGAAGGATCTGCCGCTAAGTGAAGATTAGGTCCGTTTTAGACCGGCCTTCGTTGAAGCATGCCTGCTATTTGCTAGTGACGACAATCGCTGGAAGATTATTTGGGATAGCATTTTACAGGCGGCATTAAGGACAGTGATCACTCGATTTTCAGTTTTGTTTGTAGATGCAGGCAATTAATCTTATCCCTAGCTTCTCCTATCTTCAGGGGTGATGAATCTCCGTCACTTGCTGCATCGCCAACGTCACTTCCTTATTGTCTTGGTCCGCTTACTGTACTCCATACAGATGTTCATCGAAGTGCTGCTTCCATCTTTCGGTCGCCTCACAATCGTTTGTCAGAATACACCCATCCTTATCCCGACACATTTCAGCTCGCGACACGAAGCCTCTGCGGGATGTGATGATTTTTTAATAAAACTTCCGCGGTTCATGGGAGCAGTGTAGCTATTTATCTCCTTCTCTGCCTGGCGGTTCTTTTTCTTCCGGAAGAGTTGGGTTTGTTGCCTTCGCATCTGTCTGTACCGTTCTACATGGGTAGCTTGACCCAGTATAAGTGCCCGCGCTGCATTCTTCTCTTCCAACACCTGCTGATATTCCTCGTCGAAACACTCGTTCTGTCGGCTTCGTTCCACGTATCCTAAGACGTTTTCCGCTACGCTGTTGATAGCTATTTTTACGGTGTTTCCCCAGTCCTCGAGAGGGGCTTCGTCGAGCTCATCCTCTTCTGGCATCGCAGTTTTGAGCGATTGCGCGTAGCCTATGGCGACGTTGGGTTGCTTCAGTCGCACGAAATTCTACCGTGGTAGGCGTCCAAATTCCGAAAATTCTTCACTACAGAGAGTTTTGAGCGCATCTTTACCATCACTAGGTAGTAGTCTGTTGGCTCCTCGAAATGTTCTGGCGTCGATGATATCTGAGAAGTACCGACCATTTATTCAATAAATCTTATTTTCACCTTTAATTTGCACATATTTCTTTATCTTACTTCCATATTTGAATCAATTTACCCAAAAAAAAATTATAATTAAGTCTGCTTCTTGCGAAATTCTTAAGGGTTTTTTTTTTGTAGTATAATACAAAATACTGAAATTTTCGGTAGGAAGCAGATTAAATAAGAATGTATAGAAGGAACGGTGATTCGAACATAGTGGAATTCAATGGAAGAAAAACAGTGAAAAGTCATTAGATTATTCCCCTAAGATGATCAAACAATTTAAGAAACAAATAATACTTATTATATTTTCAGTTAACGCCATCACTGATTGGTAACCGACCAAATAGCTACACATTCACCAAGGCAATGGCAGAACATATGCTGCTCAAAGAAGCAAAAGGCCTTCCTGTTTCGATAGTTAGACCTTCCATAGGTATGTAAGAGGTTCTGGTTCATGTAGTTGTTCACTATTTGTATTCACGAATATATATTGCTCACTCAATGTGAAACGGTATGTCGTGTTATTTCGCCTTACGTTTGTTTCTATTTTTGTTTTCCCTCGCGACGAAGCTACAGCGACCGTTCGATTTTGACAACAATCCCTAAAATTTCATGTTGTATAAATCGCACCGTGCCATAAGCAACCAAATATTTTTATGGTAGCGTTCGTTATTTTTCTTCATGTCAAATTAAAGATTTTTTGCTTCAAAAGTATGGTTTGTACTTTTTTTTAATCTGTTAACTAGCTCCTCATATATGTTCAAAAAAACACAGAATACGTGATCTAGGTCGTATTTCTTAATAACCACTTGTATACAAGAACCGCCAAAAGAAGCATTAATACCTATAGATATTTTTATTTCAATTGATTCCTTTTCAACAAGGTTTTTATCACTTTTACTCTGACTATTCCTTAATATAGTATAAGCGAGAAAATTAATAGGTTGTCAAAATGGCACTGATTTGTTGTACCGCTTCATGTTGTATGTTTTTCAGTTCTTTCCAGTTTTAAAGAACCAGTCAGTGGCTGGGTAGATAACTTCAACGGACCAACCGGTATTGTCTCGGCTGTTAGCAAAGGTTTATTTAGAACTATATTGTGCGAGGAATCCTGCGTAGCGGACTTGATTCCTGTCGATTTGGTCATAAACCTGATGATCGTTACTGCTTGGTATACTGCATCTCGAAAAGGTGCTAACAATATCACAGTTTACAATTGCACTAGTGGCATTGATAATCCGATAACCTGGGGATCTTTTGTACGAATGTGCATAGATAATATGAGGAAACACCCTGTCGGTGAGTTCTTTTAAATTGATGTTGAGTCTATGTTAGAATACATTAAACACTTCTTTTTTTTCTATTTTAGAGGGAGTTTTGTGGTTTCCCACGGGGAACTTACGTACCAATAAAGCGTTGAATTTGATTCATGGATTTGTAGTACATTTCATTCCGGCTATTCTATTAGATTTAATTTCTATCGCAACTGGAAGAAAACCAATGTAAGCTTGCTACTGATTATTAAGTTATCACTCTGTTCTAACACCATAATATTTTATAGTATGAAAATAGTTCAAATGAAACTGGGTAAAGCCGCAACATGTTTGCAATATTTTACAAATGCTCAGTGGCGCTTCCGCAACGACAATGTAAAGCATCTATTGACTCATCTGAGTTCCGAAGATAGGAATACATTCCAATTTGATGTCGGCACTATTGATTGGCATGAGTACATCGAAAAATATGTACTAGGCTTTCGCGAATACTTGTTCAAACAAAATCCTCTGTCTCTAGAAAAATGTAGAAACAATATGTACAAGTAAGTATAGCCGTGCATTTCAGTGCCGTCGTTTTTCTTTAATTACCTTTGAACTATGCAACGTTAATGTCTTATTATTTTCAGATTGTATATTGTACATCAGTTATTCAAACTAGTAATGGTCGTTTGCATGTGGCGATTTCTTCTGAAAAAATCGGATCGGTTACGTACTATTTGGTCGAAGCTTCTGAACGCTTTCGCACGAGTTATCAACGTATTAGCTCTTTTCTAATATTTTGTTCATTTAGAAAATAAGAGGGGGTTGCAACATCTATTTAATTTATTAGTCCATATGTATATTTATTCCAAACATGAAAATTTATCCGGGCAAAAGATAACATGCATAATACAACAATACCAAGTGAGCTGCTTGTGATGACTATTTTATTATTATCCGAAATATTATGTCCACATACGAAATTTCATTCATATTGTTTGTTACTCTTTCTATGAATATTGTATTATGCATAACCGAATGTACCAAAAAAGCCGAATGCATGAAGGAATTTTAAAGGTTGCAAAGGGATTCTGTGACAACTATTTTATAAACCCGCGATGGAAAGTTATTCCGTCACCAAACTACCACAGCATAGAACCGATCATCTTAATGAGGAATCAACTGTAGTGCGTTAGAACGAAAACGATGAGCTAAAATACCTTCTCAACAAGTTGATCGAATAAAACAACAGGTGAAACCAATATCATGCCGCATTAGAAACAAATGGTTGTTTCGGGAGCTCTGAAATAAAATTCACGTCAAATCCGCACAACTCCAGAATACAATCGCGCTAAATCCGCGTGAATGTTTGTTTTTTTTTTTCTGTGAAAATCCAAATCCATATTATTAAGGTGAATCGCTGCTCAGTGTATTTTTTCCTATCTTTTATCTCGCTCTCGTAAATTCACCTTGCTGCACAAGTCTCCTCCTAAGGTCTCATCGTCTGGCTTTCGCGGACCATTCAGAATTGTTCCGATCGCCACCTTGACAGAACGAACCAATCTCACCCACACACCTTCCCTGTGTGGAGCCACTGGTGGGATAAACTTCCTGGCTGTTTCGGCGGTCATGAACTTCTCAGCAAGAGCTCTGTTTCTTGTTTCAGTTTGGGCCTTCATTTGGTTGCTGATGCCTTGAAAACAGGTGGCGTCAGCGGACCAAAACTCAACCAAAACAAAATATACTGAATATCATCATATGCACATAATATATAACGGGAAAAGGGAGGGACCATCAGGGCACCCAAGTGAAACGATTTGGATATGGAGCATGGGACTGCCTCCTCCCTATTGTTAACATTTCGCGGAACGAGGGTGGGCTCTTCGACCCCATCTATTGGGTTTATTCTGTCAATCGAGGGCTCGACTCTAATGCTGTGGGTGTGAACTTGCTTTTGGAAGGAGATTCTCTTCGCTATATTCGCGGGTTTCGCGTAAGTGTCTCTGCTTACGGGCCCGCCCAAACGTTTTTGGCCCTTCATACAGGAGGTTGAAGATTACAAACAACAATAGAATCCTGATCAAATCGTTTTTCAGATTATTCCACTGCTATAGAAAGTTACCTTGCTACAATAGATGGTAGTATCTCATCATCATCATCATCATCAATAAGAGCCACCTGTATTCCGTGCTCGGTCTCCAAACGGAAGTACACTACTCAAGCATAGGCGGCTTCGTTTGCGTCGACGAAGAGATGGATTTGTATACAGAAGAAGTCCGTTGCGGAACGGAAGTAGCATCGAGGTATGCGGGGTAAGTCTGAAGTAAGTTTACCCACCGTCGCCAACGATCGTTGATATTGCACGGGATTTGTTGGTCCCACGCTATCCCTAACACCCACAGCTCCTGAATTATTATGTTGCCGTGAACAAGAAAAAATGCAATGAGACCAAGTGGATCGAAGAGACTCATGACCACCCTGGCTACCTCGCGCTTCGTAGGTACATGATCGTTGCTTAGAATTTCCTGCAAGTCTTCTCGTGCTCCGAAAGAATAGATAATCTGGAATCCACTGCATCTCCAACACTGACTCGGACTTCCTATCGCGTTCTAGCTGTAAGTTTTTTGTTTCCACTTCGGCGACTCTACCTATTCCTGGCAAAACATCAGGCTCGTTTGATAAGAATCGTTGGAGAGTGAATCCTCCTTTAGAGTGTACCAGTTTAACTTCCTTGACCACTGCCTTCGCCTCCTCGACCGACTCAAAGCTGTCCAAGTAGTCATCGACATAATGCTTGTCCTTGATGGCTGCTGCAGCTCTCGGATACTCGATGGCGAACTCTTCTGCATTGAGATTTTTCACGTACTGTGCTGTGGCCAGAGAACAGGACGATCCAAACGTAGCAACATCCATGACGTAAATTCGGGGACGGTCATTTGGGTGTTCACGAAATACGAAACGTTGTGATTGGCAGTCGGGGGAGCGTATTCGAAGTTGATAGAACATTTCCATAACGTCGTAACTCACCACCATTGGATATTGGCGGAACTGGCATAGCACCCGCGGAAGTGGGGTCAGCAAATCAGGGCCCTTCAGAAGACGAGAGTTAAAAGAGACTCCACTCACCTTGGCTGTCGCATCCCAGATCAGCCTAACTTAAAGGTTTTTTGGGAATGGTTACAACGTCCAGGGGAAGATACCACACACGGTTTGCTACAACAGTAGTCAGTTCGGCTAGACTCGCTCCAGAATTTGACCTGGTTCGGAAACTCCAGCATCCTCGAGAGTGCGATCGACAACTGCCCCGACGTGGAAACCGACAATTGCTGGTTGGGTTGGGTGATTTGGGACGTACCCGTAGATGCTCCATCCCAGTCGACATTTCCCCTCCTAGAACCCACCTTTGAATTCGTCGTAGTGCTTTTGGATGTGCGTGGATCGACCGCTGATACCTTCAAGCTAGCCTCACCAGATTTTTGCTGCTTCGCACATCGTGTGCAGATGTATTGTGCATCAGGCTGCCGGATCTGCTCATCAATACCAGCACATCCGAAGTGGTCCCAAAACGTGCACTGGTCACACTGGACCATTTCTCTTTCTGCCGAGTCCGTCCGTCCACACGACTGGTAGTTCCGTGGGAAATACTTATCTGCCATACTTCCGATACCCTAACAAATTTAAAGAGATGTTAGGTTCGAATTTCCAACTCTTAACGAGCAACACACTACAAAAACGTGTTGCTCGTTAAGAGTTTGAAATTCTAACCCAACATCTTATATAATTAAAAATTCATTAAATTTGTTCTCACGTACCTCCGCGCTGTAAAAAAACTTCCTTGTTTTTTGGTTCGGTTTTTTTTCTAGTCATTAGCTGCGCTTTTGTGCTCGTGCTGATTTCGATCAGTTTGATAAGTAAGGTGAACAACGAAGTATAACAAATCTCCCAAATAAGTGCCTTTTCTAAAAGACCCGAAAATGGTTCACATTAAAGACAATAAAACCAAATTTTCGATGTAAGAACCGATGAACACGCAATACACTTTTATTTCGACGGAAGTAAAAATCAATTACATTAATTAGAGCTTAAGCTCATTACACCTCACCTTTTTACCCTTCTTACATCAATAGAAGGGTATTAAGATCGCTTGAAAACTCGACTTTTTATCCGAGACCCACAGGGCCGAGTGTCATATACCATTCGACGAACTGAGCACATGTGTGTGTGTATGTATGTGTGTGGATGTGTGTGTATGTGTGTGTGTGTGTGTGTGTGCGTTACAAATAATGTCACGTCAATTTCTCAGCCATCTGTGAACCGATTTCAGTTCTGTTGACGGCAAATTGAAGCTACAACATTCCCATAGAACGCTATTGATTTATTTTCATTCGGACATTTCGTTACGAAGATATGAACGAAACAGTACTTGAAGGCCTATTATAATAGTAATCAAACAGTTTAGTCTCCGATTACATACTGAGCTATTTGTGTACCGATTTTAGTTTTGTTGGTGCCAAATCATTTATGAAATCTCCAAATAACTGGTCAAAATTTCATTATGATTGGATAATCCTTCATGGAGATATGACCAAAACAATACCTGAGAGCACATAATTGTGAGATGAAAATATACTCGTTGCAGTGCAAAACCAAACAAGACCAATCACACCAATCGATGCCGCTTGCATTCTATTGTGTCGCATCTGGTGCGTTGTATAGCACATACAGCAGACTAGCCACACTATGTGACTGTATAGAATTAGATCAGCATCGATTGGCTCGAGTGGTCTGGTTTTGAACTGCAACGAGTATATTCGAAAATTCTCCATTTACTATAACTACATAATTTTCAACGAACATGTACTTATTAAGCATCTTGAATCCATATCAATAATCATAATTGACGCTCAGGATTGTCTTATAATTTATTCTATGGACTGATTATATGAAATTTCTAATATTTATGTAATTTCCCCTTTTATATAATTAACATAACCAGGTCGTTAAAGACTATTTATGGCAATATTTTAATCATATCGATGAACACTACGTTCAGGATTGACAAATAGTTCATTTTATAAACTGTATGTATGACATATCGAATATTCCTGTATCTTCCTGGAATTTCTGATGAAAATATGTATCCAGTACAATATTGGCCACATTTGAGTTCGTAATTCTGGTGAAGTGTAAGAAGGGTTCAGTCTCACCATCGGTGGATTAATTCGGGTTTTTAAGTCTATTATTACCATTGTTCAAAATTTGTTATTAAAGTAAATGTATCACAGTGTCATTACCATTCATAACCTATTAAGTACACTTAAGTACGTTCAGTACAGCAAAATAATTTTCATACAATACTAAAGTCCATTAATTACGGCACTAATTATATCAAGTCCGGGTAATGCGTGCTCCGGTGCACTATTGATGTCAGCAGACGGAACTACGAAAGAAAGATAGTATCGACGCGGTTATAAAAAAATAGCTGACATGAGGCAATGTTCTGTATGTGTCACATCACGCTCTCTGTATCCATCTCTCTAGGTATTTTGACAATACAAGAAAAATGAAACCGTGAGTAGCTAGACTCTGTCAGATGACGAGTCCGACTTTGATTTGGCTGATGAGGGAACATCAGTCAGTTTTCCGGAAGGTGCTTCACGTAAGCAAAGATGCGTCCGCCCACGGAAAGTTGCTGAACTGGAGCCCAAAATCAGCTTGCCCATTTCAAGGAAAGGTAGAAAAAAAGAACATCAAATTTCACCTAGTTTTCGTAGTACTAACTACACCCAGGACTTTCCATGTCTCGGGGATATCCAAAACCCCGGATGCACCGATTTTAAGAACAGAAGCCCGCTCCTCGAGTGGGATGTTCTCATTTGATGACATTACCGAAGGTATCTTCAAGTAACTCGAAATTTCTGACCCTCTCAAAAGCAGTGTTTTGCTTCCCACAGTGAAGACTTTTTTGAAGCAATTGACAATAAAGTGGCCCCTCCTTGCAGCAATTATTTTCTTCGATGGATAATTTTCCAAATGAGGTCGGGGATTTGATCACTTCTACAGTGGAATTGTCGAAGTCAAATGGCGCGATCGAATATTTTGGTTAAATACATACATGTTTTCGCTGAATCTGAAACGTCCCTACCGCCATGCGGGCCAGCCATTATTATCAGTTCAAAATCGTAAATGTGTGGAACCTGATGTGCCCTCATTGTAAGTATTTTTTTTTTCGCATTTGATTTGCCTTCAACATTAAAATTTAACATGAAAATATTCCATTGCTTTCAGCGTTTCTAAAATACATCCAAAGTCACAGAATTGGTCATCACGCGAAGATTAGTCGGAATATTTCCTTGGGAGCGGCGAATTAATCTGCAGCACTCTTCGCTCCAATAAGGGTTTCCAAAGAAGCCGTGTACCCATTAACGTCACTCTCGACCGCCAGACAAGTCGACACATTTCTTGACAGCCGTGAAATCATCCGGAGCACTACCGAACCCCGATAAAGTGAAAATTCATAAGGGACCGTAAATCAATCCGCGTCCCTCTCGAACGCCGGTCAAGTCGGAACTCTCTAAAGGACCGTGAACCAATCCGTGTCAATCTCGGACGCCAGACAAGTCGGAACATTTCTTGAAGAGTCGGTCATTTTTCCTGGTACCAAATCACCTGTACCGAAGTTGTTCTCATCCCATTGAATAAAGCGTGAGTACATAATAGTTATTCAATTTGATCACTTAGTTCAGATTGTATTAGTGTGCTTTCTTGCGTAAGAGCATATTTTTTATAAATCAAAAACGTTGAAATGAAGTTCATCCTATACTTGACTATTACTTACTCCGATTGCTGTTTGCTTTGTGACAAACTGACAAGAGGCATAATATCGGAATTGTATTAAATTATCAATTTTATTCGAATGTGCTAGCTCGAGAACTAAGAATATAACTTGTCACAAGACGAGTAAGTACTATTCCATTTGATTCCACTACTTGGAGTTTTCGTCACATATGTATCACTTAAACTTAGAATTTGGGGGTTAACGTCATCTGGAAGGTGATCATTTGGGGTGAAATAGGTCAA
Source organism: Aedes japonicus (assembly GCA_034211315.2). Lineage (NCBI taxonomy): Eukaryota > Metazoa > Arthropoda > Insecta > Diptera > Culicidae > Aedes > Aedes japonicus. Next base: position 99,010 of record JASCZW010004458.1, read on the forward strand.
GTAGACAGTCAGTGAATAGTGCGTCAATGAATTAATTAAACGTTGATAAATCAGGTCAATCATTATCTGGTCAATGAATGATACTTTTATTTCCTCGAAACCATGTTTAATTAATAAATTGAGGCGCTTTTGATTGACTTTCGTCTTCCTCAGATAAGCGTACACATAATAGCGAGGATGCGTTGAACCTTCTAATGTTGGATTTATTTGCTATAGTTTTCACATGTTGTATGGAAAAAGTTCCTCATATAAAGAAAGCTATTTTTTGTTTGTATCACTAAGAACTGAACTAAGTTTACATAATTTTAGTTTTAGTATCAAAAAGCTTTTTCGTCTTTCGATCTTTTGCCTTTGCAATATATCAGACGGTCACTCAGACTGTTACTCATAATCATCTAAGAAAATTTCAAGGTTCTGAAGGATTCGAGCAATCAACAAATAAACAATCTTTTACAAATATTTACAAAAATTTCAAATAAACCAGTAGTTTTAGTAAGACAATTTCTAATTTGGCATTTGTGGTTATAATTTATTCAAGCAAACCAGGAATTCATTTCGTTTCATTTGTAGCAGTTATGTAACTACCATACTGTCGTCGAAAGCATATGTGTCTCATGTTGATAAACATCGATTTTTACTTTTTTGCACGAAACTTTATAAATTTATCTCTATTTTCATATAAAGATTTAAAAACATATAGTTTGTTCCTAAATATGGTAAAAACAATACCAGGTCAATTTGTCTCATCAGTGAATTTGTACGCATAACTGTCCCAGTCGGACAAACTATATAAAACTTATCATAGCAGCCAAAGGCCCTTCTGAATCTTCAATCGCATTTATCTCAGCTTGCCGTTTTTCAAGATGGGACAGATATGCTTACGACGGCAGCATAGTGCAGGATGAAATTGGGTCCAGATGCGATGACATTGATCCACTGTTTCACTGACTTAGAACAGTTTTATAACAACTTTAGCATAAATAAAACAATTCTATAAGAGACCTTTTTGCCGATCATGGATCATCGTCTTTTATACCCTCTATAGCATGAATGGCCAAAAAAAAAATATTTCTTTAAAAATCATCGAATTTAAGAGTTATTAAATTGGAGTAGTACCAATCATGTTGCACAGATTTTCGAAATTTAGTTATAGACCATTTGCCAAAAATCTCGTAAATAACTCAGTTGCTATGTAACAATTTAAATTAAATTTGCAAAAAGTGAAAAACATAAATTAATGAAAATTACTAGTGTTTAAACTTAACAAAATAGTAACCGTGAAGTGCAACAAGATTACAACAGATTTTTTAATTTTATAATAATTTTGACCGAAACTATTCACTATTGACATATGGGAACAGATTCCCAAGATTCGGTGCGCAATTTTTTTTATTTTTATTTTTATTTTATTTTTTTTTATTCTTATTAAGTTTTTGATTCTCCTAACGCGGAGTGACGTAATTATAACGTTAAATAGAAGAAGTAATTTCTCATCATCATGAGACATTGGGAGTGGAACAGCAATTATTTAGCTAGAACCAAAGATGAAGAGAAAGCGTTATAGAACCGATAGATTTCGGAAAGGTTGTGAAAATTATTTTTTTAGTTTCACACATCAGTCTGTAAATGTAATTTTTTTCCAGTTAGTCAACGTTTCATCAATAGCAAACAATGAAACGAACTTTGAATAAATAAAGATAAACTAGATAATTACAATAGGTATCTAGTAAAAGCATTTCGAAAATAATCTGTCAATATAGTTTAACGCTTAAATACGTTGACTCTTTATTCGTGATTATTTTATTAATTCAGCTAATTGAGGTTACTTGGCTATAACTCCATTGAACTGAAGCTAGTTGTGTGCCGTTGTGATTTCAAATTGATTTTTTTAATTATTTGATGAATTCCCTTGCTCTGAAGAACGAAGTCACAGAAGCAGAAATCATGTGGTGCATACATACGGTCATGGCTCATAAATCATTTCGTTCTTCTGAAAAGGACGTAACTATCATGAGCCGCATATTTTCGGACAGCGACATTGCAAAGAAGATGAAGTTGAAAAAGGACAAAATGTTTGGCATTGCACCATTCTACAAAGCAGAACTGATGGAGTACTTGACAAAAGCCAGCTTTTTAGTTATTGGATTCGATGAGTCACTAAACAAAATAACCAAAAAACAACAAATGGACATAAATGCGCGCTACTGGGACGAAATTTCCACCTTGACCGTAACCAGATATTTAATATCTGAGTTTCTTGGTCGCTTACGGGCGACAGATCTTCTTGCGTCATTTAAAAAGGGGTTGAGCGGCTTGTCACTGGATAAAGTGCTCCAAGTTTCAATGGATGGACCTAATGTAAACTGGGCTTTTCTAAAAGAGTTGAATTTGGATATGAAGGAACATGCAGCGAAACTATTGGAACTTGGGAGTTGTGGCCTACACATCGTCCACGGTGCCTTTAAAGATGGCGCACGTGCTGCCGATTGGGGAATCGAGACTTTTTTGCGTGGCATCTTCAACTTGTTCAAAGATGTTCCAGCCCGCAGAGCTTTATATACTGAGTACTCGTGTAGCTCGGTTTTCCCTTTAAAATTTTGTGGTCATCGCTGGCTTGAAAACGTAGTGGTTGCACAACGAGGAATGGAAGTAGTCGTTTCAATCAACAAGTTCGTTGATGGCGTACGACGCAATAAAGCTGTTCCCACATGTAAACCCTTTCGTTACATAACGAATGCGCTGTCCGACCCGTTGTTACTACCAAAGCTGGCGTTCTTCAAATCAGTAGCTGGCGAGCTCGAACCATTTCTAAGAGATTACCAGACCGATGAACCCATGGTTCCCTTTTTATTTTCTGATTTGTCTCGTACGGTGCTGAATCTGGCGGAGCGGTTCATGAAGCCCGAGAGCTTGCAAAAGCTTTCTTCCTTGACTTTGGAGGCCGTTAACGACACTAAAAATGATTTGACCGCCAAGAGTGTCGTCGTTGGTTTCGACGTTAAAAAGGAGCTCGGGAAACTTCGTAACGCTAAGGAAAAGGATATCTTACAATTCCGTGATGAATGCCGAACCTTTTTGAAAACCATCATTTGCAAGCTGTTGATCAGATCCCCTCTAACATATTCACTTACCAAAGCATGCTCGTCAATCGATCCAGGTCTGATCAACTCACAAAAAGATCTAGCAAAGAAACGCATGGAAAAACTGTTGTCTATACTTACTAACCACGGACAAATTAGCGGGGTTTCGGCGAATTCGGCAAACAGACAATACCGATCTATTACTTCAAAAAGCGGCTCGTTTGAGAACTTCAATCGGAAGAGAACGCGCGTTGATGTGTTTTGGCGTGACCTGCTAAATGGTGAAAACAAGGAACTTTTTACATTTATTAAAATTGTGTGTTGTTTATCGCATGGTAACTCGGTTGTCGAAAGAGGCTTTTCTATTAACGCTGAATGTCTATTCGATAATATGTGGGATGAATCGGTGGTTGCTCGCAGAACAGCGTATGACGCGATTGCCGAAAAAAGGTGGCATAGAAAATGTGTCGATTCCAAAATCGCTGATTTTGAGAGCTAAGAATGCTCACTCGCTGTACATCGAAGACATCAAGCGTCGGAGGAAAGAGGATGCGGATGGGCAAGCTGAATTATCAGTAAAACGACAACGCAAATCAGAAACAAGGCCAAAAAAGCAAAAATTTTGGAAGATGCTCAACGAGAAGCGGCCAAACTCGAAGAAGAAATTAAAATATTGAAAAAGAAATGATGACAAGCCCGTTTTTATCTGGTTGTTGATCAATAAAATCATTTGTTTATCTTTTTTGAGAAATTTGATTGTTTGAATTATTTATTTACCTCCAAAAATCTATATATGATTCGTTTGCTTTTTTTAAATCTGGAAATTTATGTTAAGCACCTGGAAAAAACCTGGAAAAATCAGGGAAATTTGTACTTACAGATGAGTAGACACCCTGATTAAAAAAAGGATTTTTTTCGGATGGTGATAAAAAAAAGCTGCTAAAAAAATTGCTTTTAATAAATTTTCAATGGAAGGTAGTTATATAAACTCACTTGCAATATAAAATCTACGCCCTTGCGAGTGGCCTTCCGGCAGTTAACCGGAACATTCGCCCTGGCGGTCGAAACCATGCGAGTAGGCATGTTTTTGAGTTCTTTCTTCGTTTTTTTTTATCAATTTCTCCTCAACAAAATTGTTAGAGTAGATCTTACGCTTTAGGTTGGCCCAGGAATTCTCGATGGGACGCAGCTGGGGAACGTTGGGCTGACTTGGGTACCACTTCAATATTCGGCCGTTCCATCTCCTTCAACCATCGCTTCGAGTAGTGGGCCGATGGCAGATCCGACCAGAACACCGCGTCTTCGCCCTTATGGTATTTCTTGATGAATGACCCAACTTTCGGCAGGCTTTTCGTACTATAAATTTCTCCGGTCATTCCCCGACAGCCAGTCCGGCTTTGACATTCCCTTCTCGCTGATTGTCAGCCACAGCAGCACCTTCTTGGGGAACTTGGTGTGAAATGAACTTCATTTCGGAGCTCACTTCCTTCGTTGGGAAAGTATAATACAAAGTGTCCTGCCAGTTGTTGCCATCCAGGGTTAGATAGGTCTCGTCGTCCATCACCACCGCCAAGTCGCAATTTGCCGGGAAAATCGAGTTGACTATTTTATTCAGCCGCTGCCGCTGCGTCATTGCCTGCAGCTCCGAAACCAGTGGACGCTACTTCCGCTTCTGGACATGTATGTTCATGTTCGCAAGGTACTTTTTCTCTGTTTGGCCGGTTGAACCGACCTCCTGGCCAAGCGCACGCAGCGATGTAGCCACTTTTCCCTCGGTTTTCCTCTTCAGCATCCTTAGTAGCTTCTTGTCGCTCAGGGTCGTCGGTCGTCCGGAACCGGGTTTTCTTTTCATGCTCTGATTGTTGTCTAATAGTGCCAAGATGTTGTAGATGGTGCCGTCCACAAAGTTCCGCACGATGTCCGATTTCGACGCGGCGGGGTGCCGTTCTTTGAACGCGCACACTTTCGAACAGAGTTTTTGCCATCACGGTTAGAGTTCGACTGGTAGAGCTGTCAAATTTTGTATGCTAAATCATGGGTTTCTATGATTGATGCTGCATGGGTAGTTTCGTCAGTCCGTCGATGGTAAACCAATGAAAAATCGGCAATTTTTGTCCATATTCATATCCAGCCAAGAAAACAAACCAATAAGTCAAATTATCAAATTTTTAGAATCATTCGACGGGCATTTCTCTATCCGTGGCAACCAGTGTCATACTGGGTGTATGTTGAGAGCTTTCTTGTGATCGTAACCACTCGGCTCGTGCATTTTTCCAAAAATCAAACGCGGTGTCAAAAGCAATACACGAACGTGTACACTTGTGTCCTTTGCGTTTCGGGTTGATCTATAAGCACGAAACTAAAGTGGTGAATTACAGCCACATGGCGGTGTGTTTGCAGTCAAGTTTGGCTCTTGTGTAGAACAGTCTTGTGTTTTACCAAGGCTTGCAACTGATGCGACAGCATTTTTGGAGAGCATCTTCCACCGCGGAAGCAGAATCTTCGAGAAACACCAAACCTCCACCCTGGCATGGTAGTTCTAATCCACGACAAGCATGAACATTTTCTTTTCCTGTGTTCCTCCGAAACGGAACTTGAATAACAGGTTGGTTTCATTCAAAAAATTGAAAACACACACAGTTGGTCTTGCATATACAGTAGGTCTTTTTGACGGAACGTAGAATCTAGGGACAATGTTTTAAAGGGTGTACACTGATAAAAAAGCAATGATAATATCTATATGTACCATCTATGATTTTTTGCAATATAATCAACAAATGATATGCATTTGGAACCACACATACTTCCTATGTGTACACATAACCGCAATGTGCGGCCACACATACTTTTCATTTGTCACATAAACTTCATTTGTGTTTCTCCGAGGGTGCTGTTTATGTGTGAACACATCAATATTATGTGGAATTTTCCATGGATTTTTGCCAATAAATATGTGTGGATTATTTCTCGTGTACAGAATCAAATTGCATCTGTTCCGTCTCGGTGGAACACAGGAAAAGAAAATCGCCCTAAAATTAACTCTTGTTGGCTCTGAAAAGAGCCTTTGGATGACGATGTCCCTTTGATTATAGTCACTAGATTATGTCGGCGATCAACGACGAGCATTTGACTGTCGCTGCGGACAATCGGCACATCTCGGTAATTTACGCTAAAAGCCATTTGTAAACAATGACTTTAAACGTTGATTCTCACGAATTACGAAAATCACATATCCTGCTACTCCATATGGTAGAACTAACATTCTTCTCAAATGCTGCTTTCATTCACGAGTGATTTAAGACTCAAAGGAAATCGATATTTAAGTCATTGTTTACAAATGGTTTTAGTTGCTTACTGAATTTCTTAGACATGCTCGATTGGCTCCACAATGACAGTTCGAATTGGCTCGTCATTATCGCAGACCAGAATCGGTGACTATACTTTGATGCGTGTGGACTGTATGGATGAATGATCGGTCGCTGAATGAAACACTTCGCTATCAATGTTCTTAACTTTTATTCTTGCGACTTTGATTCTGTTGTTGCTCGTTCGACGGATGGAAAAACAGTGAATAGAACACCAAATGGTGCTCTTTTATATGGTGCGTGTACACGTGTTGCTCTTCATGTTCACACTGCATGATCGTTCTCGACGTTTCCGTGGGAGGGGCTTCCTTTGATGATTAGAGCCAATTACCTGTCGCACAAACTATTTCTGTGACGTTGAGACGGAACAGAATCATTTCAAACGACTGTTTTAAACATTGAATATTTTCTGTTCAAATTTTGCCTGAAGGTAGTTAAATGTGTATTGTTTACATGGTATTAGTTACATAAGTAGCGCTACACACGTTAAAAAAATGGAGTCGGAAGAATAGCAGCTGTGCAGAAAAATGCGCACGTGCCTTAATAATCCGGAAATCAGCAAGAAGCTGAAATGGTACAATCTGTGGTAACTTGTTTTTTTTTAAATCGGTACAACGAACGCTTGACCATCGTTCGGAAAAAAAGGATTGGTCAAAATTGATTTCCGTCTAGAGTAAAGGCTCACAACCGGATAGTGAAAGCTTTCAAGAGGATTAAGAACAGTTCAGTTCAAGAAGTTGCAAAAAAAAACTGCAATGGAGCAAAACGTGCAAGATGCGAAAAAACGTGAAGGACTACACACGTACAAAGTCCATAAGGCGCCGAATCTTGATGAACGGCAGAGTACGGTGGGAAAATCACGTGAACGAACTCTACAAACAGTTGTTGGCCAAACCGCATCGTTTCGATATGGATTACGAGACTTATGTAAAAGCAGACTTCCGGCAACTCTGATGTTCTGGAAGACGTTAGGAAGCAGGAGATGATAGTTTGCAAAAAAATAGTGATTTAGAAAGCAACTTGGTCGTGTGGTGCACCCCATTCGTGACAACCGGGACGGTCAATAAGCAGGCATACCTAAAGAAATCCCTCAAAAAGCATCTAAACGATGGTCCTACGCTTTTCTGTCCAGATCTATTTAATGTCATTACTCGAAAGATGTTTTGAAGCAGGAAGGCTGGATCCCGACAAAATAAAAACAATTGGTTCAAACGTTGTACAATTTTGGTATGGCAATGCATATTGGCAAGGTTGCTGGTTTCTTATTTCCATAAGCTTAATGGCCAAAAGTGTCCCTCATTGTGCCAAACATGTTGTATGGATTAAAAATCGAAGTGCCGCAGTTATGAAACATATTCGTATAGTGCGTAAGACATCCGGCTGGCACACTGTTCTAAGCTTGTGATGCAATTTGATTCTGTACACCCTTTTGTAACTTGAAAATACAGTTCATAATGGATTTGGGAGAAGAGTAAAAGTACTTGTGCTGTGATTGGTCACCCAAAGGTTTCTTCTTCAATAAACTTCAAATAAATGCCAATTTATAAACATTACAGTTCGATCTTTTTTTTTTTGCATCGGCTTTCTCGCTTTAACGTTTCTCTCTCGTTTCACTATTTTTTACGTTCCACCGAATGACATTGAATTGGGGAGTTTTTACTATACCGGATACTTTTGTACAACAACTTATGTTGAAACAAAAATAGAAATTCATTTCAAGTCGTCTAAGCATTTAGTCATACAATCTTATATGGGAATAGGTTATTTTACAAAATGAAATTCCATGAGACAGGGAATGCGGAACTCTAACAAAGTGGTGACCTGATTTTATCATGGCTAAAAAAGCTCACAAACACGTGCAAATGAACACGCACGGCGGATGAGCAGAGCAGGCACACAAATAATTTAGGATCTGTATTGAAATTGGAGAGAAGATCAGCGTTAGAAAAGATAGCGCTAAAATAAGGAAAAGAGCGTGAGCACAGCTTCTCCTAAAGTAATAACGAATAGTGGTCCCCATTGATAAGAAACAGCAGCTTCTCAACTTTCTCACTTAGGAAACATGTCATCTAGTTTTCATTAAAAATAATATAACTTATTATTGGCGGAGTTGGTTAATAATTTTGCTTTATTCATTTCCACTAAGCTTTGAACCACCGTTACGAAATTTAAAATAATTATTTTAGGTGCATATTATTTGTATTACATATCTGTCGTAATATTTCAATGTGTCTTCACATTACAGAACAAAGCTTTTAAACGTGCGTTCTAGGTAGCAGCTTAAATATTATCCGTGAGTAAGAGTATTTGAAGCCGAAGGAATTATTCCGGTCTATGTAGGACATAAAACTTTCAAAATGTAATCGGTAAGAAGAGTCGGGACGGTTGGACTATCTTCGTTTATGGCTTTCAATACTGGAACGAAAAAAAAACGAGGTGGTTATTTTGATATCAGTTTGCTGTCAGCAAATTTCACTTACTTTTGATGAGTATTTGCAGGGTTTGATTATCTGGAGCTGTGTCCAGGTTGTACGGTATAACAGTAGTAAGATACTTTGGTTCCGTTCCGTCTGGAAAATATAAACATTTAATAACACATTACGACCAATTGTTTGACTAAACAAAATGTTGAAAGATTTAAAGTATTGGACGTAGTCACATCGCCGTTGACGGCGTTTTAGAACGGTATTTTAAACGCTTATCAACACCAAGGATGGACCGAAAATTTGTTGTTCTAGGACCTCGGGTTCGTAGTTGGGTAGTTTGGTAGTTTTTGGCAAAAGCCATTTTGATCGAATTCTTGACGATGAGACGTATGTTAAAGCGGATTTTGCAACAATTGTTAACCCTAATACTACACAAAACTAGGAGTACAAAATCTTCTAAAATCCAAGACTTCCATTAGCCTGGAGGAAAGTATGTTGATTGGCAGGTTATCTGTCTATGCGGAAGTCGGAACTCTTCTCGTGACGAGCGGAACAACCAATATAGATGTGTGTGGGGCTTATTACGGTTGTCACATTCTCTTTCACGTTCAATTCACTTACACATCACGTCAATTTTTCTATGTTATTACTGGTTTCACCGTGATCAAAACTCTCTGAGGTGAAAGTGCTAGTGAAGTGAAAATCATAGTAGCCCTCAGACAAAATCAACGATTTGCGTCACTTTTTTCGGTAGCGTGATGGTGCAGTGGCAACCATAATAAAACCGAGTTCATTCGAATCGTCACCTCGGATAATCTCTTTCAGATTTTTTCACTTGGATAACATTTTTCACTTGGGTACCAAGGTTTTTTGTTTTGACTTCGTTTTCACCGTGAAGTGAAATCCACAATAAGCCCCCACATCAATGAATGTTTAAAAACGTTTACTTTCGTTCATTTGGAAGCCCACCAAAAGCACATAATTTTGGCCAGATCAAAATCGTCAGGGTATGAATGTTCAATGCACGCCTATGAAACCTACGTGAAAGCAAATCCCGGTACACAAACTTTAAAAAAAATATTATGCTTTGGTGTTTCGGTGCAAGGTTCGAACTCTCAATAAATCTGCAGGTTATTTCAGTGTGAAATTTCAGGTGACATAGACTTGCACAAGAAATTGAAAATTGCTCTGAAAAATTCAAATCTAAGTAGGCTTTGGTAAAATGAACTTTAAAGTTTTCAAACCCAATTTCCATACATAGGGGCCAATACCTTAGGCTAATAGGTAGCGGTCGGTTACATTATTCATTGTAACTCATAAAGTAATTGAGCAGGACAAGATATTCAACAAGTGATTTGCTTGCTTATATCATTGCTGAAAATTTAGAAGGTCAAAAAAAAACCACATTTAAACACTGAAATTATTTTCACCTTTGATTCATCGGCCACTCGGTAGAATTGAATAACTGAAGTCCCACAACACATTTTTTTAATTCCCATTTTTAGGGTATAATTTTGTTAATATGTACCATTTTAAAAATATACAACCACTTACTCATACACTTCCATGGAAATTTGTCAAAACAGGAACTTTATAAAAAAATATGTCCCTTGCATTGGGTCTACGGCTTTCTTGTGAAATCATTCTGGTTTCCTTTATGTGAACAGTCTTTTTTAAAGTGCGACTATTTTCTGGGTCAATTTTGCACATTTGTACAGTGATTTTCCGGATTGACTTAAAGTAAATAACTAAACCATTATGTTTGGCATTATTCATTGAATACTGACAGAGACGCAATTGTCATAAATAAGCGAACATGGGAAGTAGTGTAATATTTCTTTTTTATTTATAAGGCTTTTTTTATTTGCTTGAATTATTTTACATATAGTATATGTATGAAATAATTTATTTCTCTTTATAATTAAAATTAATGTGCCAAAACCACAACGTCAATTGGACTCTTTCAATTGCTCTAGTATTCAAGCCAAACTGTCGTTATACCAAATGTTTCAGATGAAACGGTGATTTGCTATTCAATGCCTATTCAATGTCTGTTTGCTATTCAATGCCGAATGGCCATTATGTTAAAAAACTTAGGTCAATTGAATGTTTAATGTCCAAGTTATGCCAAATTATAATTATGCCAACTGAACCTGAAGCAGGTTTAATTTTCCGGATGCTAAATGGTCATTCGGCACTATGCCAAGTGACTGTCATATTTTCAATTTGTTCTTTGTTTTATGCCAAAAGGCCGTTATGCCAAATGACCATTGATTATCCAACACATTATGTCTTATGGGGTAGCCCCTTTTAAAAATAGTGTTAGTAATCTGTTCAGCTTAGCCAGAGAAGTCATGACGCCCTAAAAGTTAAAGAAATTGAGACTCGATGAAAGTGTATATAGCTGTAAATCGAAGAATAATATCTCAATTGCTTCAAAAGAAAGCGATTATTACGATGTCAACATAATTTCGTCAATTTTAGCTGAATATATGAGATTCGGTACAGCTACAGCTAGGCTGACATTACATCCCATAACAATAGTTCCATAGTTTAAAAATCCTCCTACTCGTTCAGACACATTAATTTCGTGGAAGTTCTGAAGCCGTTCCCTACCCTTGATAGCTATAACATATTTTTTTTTTAAGGTGATATGTTTCTTTTAATAAAATACTTACTACTTGTGATCACCACTGGCTTACTTTGAATTTTCCCCTTCTTCCTTTCGACATGGAACTGACGACGACGATTTTGTACAGCCAACAGTAAAGAAATGAAAGTATTCTTCAGTTCTTTTTCGTATTCCAATTCATCTCTTAATGCCAGCTCCGATATAAGAGTTTCGGAGAATTCTCTGATCAAAACTTCCATTTCCATATAGAGCTCATTTAATTGAGTAATCGTTAGAGAGCGTAGTTCTGAAAAAAAAAAAGCAAAACAAAAAAGATTACATATAATTATGTTTGCACATTAAAAATACTTATGCTATAACTTGTATCATTGCGTATATACGGTGTAACCATACACGGTACATTTACTCCACTACTTTTGATTGATAGACTTGTACTCACTTTCTTCGTATAACGGTGATCCAAGAACTTCTTTGGCTTTTTCCATTATTTCATTTCCAACAATGCCATCTTCAGAAGCGCTTTCATCCATGATATCATCAATCTCTTTAATGACTTCTTCCGCCGTTTTGATAGGGTCATTGTCGGTATGAAGGCCTCCTAGTATCAGTGCGTGCATATCCAAATCATTTGCGACTGCCTCATCTTCGGAGCTGAGATCTTGTATGTCATTATAGTTTGTTCGGTCGGACGATGATGCCAGCTTCAATGTAGGTACATGCATTTGCCTTGCGTATGTCTTTGACCAATCTATTGGTAATATATTTCCGAAATTACCGGTTATGGTCCACCACATCCTGAAAACAAGGATTTAACAAAACATGAGGTTTTACCGTACGCAAAAGGTTTTTATTTAAAAAATAATGAAATCATGTTTCAGTCATCTCAAATCTACCAAAAAATAAACATGGACAATGAGATTCTAGGATTCAGTTTCTTAAAAAAACAAATGCTCAACATTTACCCATTGGAAATGGAAATTATATGTAATATTTCAGATTTTTGCATCAAAGTACCCCCAGAGAAAGAAATTTGTATGCTCAACAAGTTTGTCCAAGATCGGAGCATGAACGGAGATGATCCAAAAAAGTTGTTAGTATTTCATTGAAGTCTAGAACACATCTCAGCCGATAATTTGTTTAGAAATAGGGAGCTAAAATCAAAGGAGAAATGTTTATATCCAGAAATGCATATAAAATTTTCGCAGTAACATTTTGCAAAAAGAAAAACAACAAAAACGCTTGCGAATTGGCCCGATTCTCGAGGTTTTAGATGCAAGATGCATTGTTTATATGCAATCAGTTATATTTTTTCTCTAACGAAAATATATTACCAAAACAAACAATTTCGAAGCGGAAGAGTTTCTCGTATGTGTCGCAGACAGCCTGTGCTTGGCAAGGCTGAAAAGTAGACCACCCAGACAGTGGCGTCTCGTGAGAAAATTAACCGGTTGTGCACTTTTTTTCGAACCCGGAGGTCAATTTTGACAACAATATCTTGCTCCATAGTTCCTCCTTTGCCTAGTCTCTTGTGATATGCCACAAAAAGTACCTTGTCAATGCCCCGAAACAACAGAATAAAATTGCAACTAGCCAGTGAGTAAAACTACTCTGTGCAGACCACAAAGTGCACAAAACAGACACTAACTCATCGGCAATCAAGTTATAGGAAAAAAAAACATCTACAAACGATCCACGTGTGGTATATACAGGATCTGGTGCACCATTTGAAATGCCCAGTCTGCGAGTATTAACGGAGTATTAAATTGATGAATTTGATAAAACATGAAATATACAATTTTAGACTGTGCAGTGCACGAGGTGCACATATGGACGAGACGCCACTGCACCCAGACAACCAAAATGCACGTATATTGAAAGTTGGTTTTATGATATACAAACATATATGTAAGTAAACAAATCGTGTAGAATGAATGTTAAAATATGGCTTATACGTGCAAAAGTGGAGGCCATATACGTCCAAATTCCATTGTTTTCTTAAACGAGTTGATTTGACATCGTATGCGATTGAATATGTAATAACAAATTCGTGTTCAAAAGAATAGCGATGTATATCCGATTTAGTTTCTAACGCATTACAATGAATAAATGACACATCGTATAGAAGTCGAAAATTTGCACTCTTTACGATTTAACTTAGACATAATACATAGTATACATAGAATATACGATACTATTTGAACACTGTTATACGACTTGTGGTTGTCTGGACAAGGAGTGACGGGCGAAAATGAAAGATAAGGAACTTTGACGTAGACCTCTTCGTTTATCTGACGGCTCTCTAGCGAGTGTTTTTGATGCTACGATACCGAGAAATGGAAGGCGTCCAGCATATTGGTGGAGCTATACACTCTCCACCCTTCGGGCGAGCTGTCTTCGCGCCAGAAGATGTGTTCAGAGATCGAGAACGGAAGAAAATAGAATGGTAAAAATGAACGAATTTCATTTGGCAAAGGTGCCGCATAAGAAAGCGATAAAACTGAGCAAAGCTAGTTGCTTCAAGAAGCTATGTCAGAACGCGGACATCAATCCTTGGGGGAATGCCTATCGAGCTGCAATGGGGAAGCTTAGAGGCCCAACGACGCCTGCTGAAAGGTGCCCTGACAAGTCAAAAGTCGTAGTAGAAGGTCTGTTCCCAAAGCACGACCCAACGATCTGCCCTCCAACACCGTACGACGGTGTAGGGGTAACAACGTTGACAATCGTCAAATCACCTACGACGAGATCATGACAACTGCGAGAGATCTGAAGATGAAGGCTCCCGGTACTGCTGGGATCCCAAACGTGGCTTTGAAAGTGGCTGTTCAAGCGTTTCCTGACTTGTTCAGGTCTGCACTGCAGAGATGAGAAGCTAGGAAAACAACCAGGGGAACGTGGATTCTTCAGACCTATATGTTTTCTGGACTCACTCGGCATAATGTTGGAGAAAATCATCCTGAACAGGCTAACGAAGGATAAGGAAAGCTAGCATGGACTGACAGGGAGGCAGTTCGGTTTTCGGAGAGGAAGATCTACGGTGGATGCCATCCGGATGGTGGTCGGAACCCAAGTAACACCAGAAACATCTTCTTTGACAAGAATATAAGAACTTTGTTATAAAGAAGTCGTGAGGATGAAATAGCAAACATGTCTAGTCTTGAAAAAGTTTTGAGTATGTTTTTCTACGCATATTCGGTTCGAACGTGAGCTACTACCAGAAGAGCGAACACATTTTTGTTCAATGTTTGTTCGATAAACTTGAATTTTACTTCTTGAAAACATCGGTTACCGTTTATCATCTTACCACTACGAACTATATTTACTCACTTTTGAGTACCTGACTGATTTGAGTCAAACGTACTTAATTGTGGGTTGTTTGGAAATAGCGTGTATGCTAGTTGTTTGTAAATATGTTGATAGGTTGCATTCAAGATGAACTTTAGACATATTTTTAACATCCAAAGGCAATCAATCCGATACAGTGACGGCGGAAAATATGTAGAAACCGTTTATTTGAAATATTGGAATAAAATTAAACACTAAGATTGTGGTGCAACTCACTGATTCAAATAGTAGCCGAATTGGGTATAGGGATTTATTCAGGAATTTACGTAAAGCAACAGTTTGGGAGGTTGTTTAGTATTTGTTATAAATTGTTACGCTTTATTTATGGGGGAGTCTTTTGAGATGTAGCTACGCCCAACATAATAAAAAAAATGTATTTGTATTTTCCTTCATACTGACGTTAGTCTGTTCAATTTTACAAAAAGAGAATAAAAATCGAACATTTGAAAATCAAATGTGTTACTAATGAGCGATTCCACAAACAAGTGGGAAATTTTTCCAGTTTTTATTTTTTGATTTGCATGAAACCTTGCATACAAGTTTTTGGGGAAGAAAAACGCCGTTTTGCATACTTGGTTCGCCATTTTGAATCTAGCCTTACTTATGAGAAGGGCCTATGAAAAATGCACATGTTATCTTCAAAAAATTGTATCTCGGAAACGGTTTGTCCGATTGGTTTGGTGTCTTGGGCGAAGTTTTAGACAATTGTTGGTGCTATATGGAGAAAATATGCACGATAAAAAAAAAGTTTGGTTTTTGTGTTTTGAACTAAAATATAGATTTTTCCTTAAAAGTGACCTGTTAATATTTTTTTAATTATTCTTATGTTATAGCTGACTTAAAATGCTATCTAGTGCACAGTGAGTTGTTCTGGAGAAAAATAGGTTACAATGAAAAAAAAAAATTTTAAAAATTACAATTTTCAAAAAAGCTATTAAGAAAAGTCAAAAAAGTTTGTCACCCTAATTTTATGAAAGTACATCAAATTTGCAAGCAAAAAGTACTTCGGTAACATTTTTTTAAGATGCACCGTTTAGAAGATATTACTGATTTAATATTGATTTTTTGATAACTTAATAAGTTTTGGCCCTTTTCGGATGTACTCCGTGTTTTTCCAGTTTCAAAAGTATTTTTTTCGGAAAGATTGGAAAATTTTGAGTTAAAATGACATTGACAGCTTAAAGATTCGAGTGAAATTCTCTGCCTTAAAAGTATTTTGAAAAACAAGTTACAAAATCCCACTATCAGGAACAATGATTTCTTCAAGTGATTTTTGGTGCGTTGTGCTGAAAACGTGCTAACAAGTATTAGATACAGGTAATTAGATACCAGTTAGCTGTACTACGTACAGTTGGTGATTGTAAACATGGTCTTTGTTGGAACTAGTCCACCATGGCCACGCTGGCCATAACGAGGCTAGCTCCGTCGATGACCGTTTCTTAATAATAAACAAAAAGAACGCAGTCTTAGTCACCTTCCATCAAACTAGACGGCTGCCGACTGATACCTCAATCAACAACCGCCGCACTCTTTATTCATTCCAGGTATATACAATTTACAATCTTCTTCAATAACAATATACCTATGCCAGCAAATCTACCTCGCTCCAACTCTCCAAACTCGTACCTGAAGGTTCGACGATACCTGAGCGTTCAACTCCACCTATCTTCCAACAGTCTTTACCCAGTATTCTATGATTTCTACCCGTGAGCTGTATAATAATGTCTGATTCGGTTCTGAATTAATCCAGTATCTACCAAACAGTAAATGCAGAAAGGTTGCTAGTAGCATAGTGATTATAGTAATTTCAGCTCATAATCCTGTGTTTTTGAACGAGATCTAGTGTTGTTTGATAACATAATAATTGTAACACGTTTTGGTGCAAAGGTAAGTTTTAAATACACATT
Source organism: Aedes japonicus (assembly GCA_034211315.2). Taxonomy (NCBI): domain Eukaryota; kingdom Metazoa; phylum Arthropoda; class Insecta; order Diptera; family Culicidae; genus Aedes; species Aedes japonicus. The sequence goes on from JASCZW010004458.1 coordinate 115,762, forward strand.
TTAATTATATGTTTTGCGCTGAAATCGTCGAAGGTGTACGAAGAAATCTTTTTAAATTAGACGCTAAAACAGAAAAAGCAAACGAGTTTGATGAAGTCATAGAAAATATGAAAATGAAATTTTTAAATTCAGCCACAAGGCAAGAAAAACTATTAATTTTATCATTGTTACCAAAATCATGGTCAGTACAAAAAATTGTAGACGAATTTGAAACGAGTAGAAATATGGCATCAGATGCAAGAAAGGAAAGAGATAATGTATTTGATTCATCTCAAGGTTCCAGCTCTGGAAAAGCTTTGAGTAATGAAACAAAAGAACTGGTTTTGAATTTTTTTGAGGACGATGATATAAGCCGTGCAATGCCAGGCCAAAGAGATTTTGTTAGCGTAAAGACAGGAAATAAGAGATTAGCTGTTCAGAAAAGATTGTTAATGATGACATTGAGAGAAGCTTTTAATCGCTTTAATGAAATGTACGTCAATGTAAAAATAGGGTTTTCATCATTTGCAAGCCTCCGGCCAAGGCAATGTAAACTATTGACTATCACAGGAACACATAATGTTTGCGTTTGCACTACGCATGAAAATGTCAATTTAATTCTACATAGCTTAAAAAAATACAATGTCTTGAATGATTTAAAAACATTAACGAATAGATTACTTTGCGAAAATAAGACAACTCATTGCCATCTACGAAGATGTAAAAACTGCCTAGATACCTCAGTTTTAGAAGACAGTTTATTGAAACAACTGGAAGAAAACTTTGTTGAAAAGCTTTCATTCGAACAATGGGTTACCACTGACAGATGTGATTTAGAAACTATTGTAAAGCAAACCGATGAGTTTGTTTCATTTTTCAGCTCAAAATTAGAAAGTTTGATTCCGCATGATTTTGTAAAAACCGAACAATCCAATTTTTTGAAAACTACAAAACAAAACTTGCAAGATGGTGAATTTTTAGCTATTTGTGACTTTTCTGAAAATTACAGCTTCATTTTGCAGGATGAAGTTCAATCACACCATTGTAACGTGCAACAGGCCACAATCCATCCTTTCGTAATATATTATACTGAAATATGCAAATTAACCATTTTAGCTTCATTATAATTTCTGAAGAACTAAGACATGATTCAGTCGCTGTTAATTTGAAAAAACAAACGAAAAGAAGAAGAACTTACAAAGTTGTCATTTTGTTATTCTACTACAGAAGAATACGAAAATATGTCTTTGCAGCTAAATAATCAATATAATAATGCAAAAACAATTCAAGGAACTCAAAAATTCCACTCATTTCTTCCTCTATCAAATACAATAAAGGCAAAGCTTTATTCAAACTGTCCTGACAATGATGCCAAAATATTCGATATTGTTAAGAAAGTTGTGTAAACAATAATTTTATAAAAATACAGGAATAAAAATAAACTGATGATATCCAACATATAATGTTATTTTTTATTGCGCACAATCACCATCCCTGAAAAATAAGCTTAATTCGCTCTTTTGAATCTTGCTAATTGAGGAGCTTGCATTTGCAGTTCTCAAAAAGGTGTATCTCGAAATCGAGTTGTCTCATCGGTTTGATGTCTGGGGCAATGTTCGGCAATAGAGAGAAAATATGCACAGTATAAACACATCCAGTTTAAATGGATTAAACTGTTAGGCGATATGCAAGAGTTGAATGCACATTTTCAACACAATACACCAAAAATAACTGGAAGAAATCATTGTTCCTGATAGTGGGATTTTGTAACTTGTTTTTCAAAATACTTTTAAGGCAGAGAATTTCACTCGAATCTTTAAGCTGTCAGTGTCATTTTAACTCAAAATTTTCTGGATGTTCTACAGAACATCTGGTATGACCTAAACGATGTTCAAAAATTCCACATTTATTGCGTTTTTCGGTTATATGCGTGTATGCAATTTGTTATCGCTCAGCTTCTGAGACGTGCAGACGTTTTTTTCGATTGCGCTTATCACAAGTGAAGCATTTACGATTGGAAAGGTTTTATTTTTTTTTTTTTTTGCAACATTGTGCCGAGTCGCGTGCTAAAGTGTCCCGCGATGAGGCGAGAAAATACTTTTAAGATAGACTACTCTCAGTTCACCGTGAAACCGTCGGTCGAAAAACTCTACAGTTTTTGTCGCTCGGTCCTCGGTTTGAAACGGGAAGACATCAAAAGACTCCAGTGCCACAGAGGTGGAGCATGTGCGTTCATTAAAGTCAGTGACTTGGCGCTCGCACAAAGTGTCGTTGACGAACATGACGGAAAGCATGAAGTGGAGTGTCAGGGGAAGAAACACAAGCTTCGAATCACATTGGAAGATGGTAGTGTTGAAGTGCGTGTTTACGACCTCCCCGAAGATGTGTCGGAAGAAAGAATCGTCGAATTCTTATGTGCGTTTAGTGAAGTGATCTCGATCGATATCGTGGGCCGAAAACAACGAAACCGAGGGCATACCGCTCGGCATATGGTCTGCCCGTATGCTAATGAAGCGAAACATCGACTCGTGGGTCACCATTGACGGAGAGCAAGCGTTCGTTGTATACAAGGGACAGCTACAATCCTGCCGTCACTGCAAAGAACAAGCTCACACTGGCATATCTTGTGTCCAGAATAAAAAACTTATGTACCAGAAAAGCTACGCCAATGTGACGAAGCAAGCTGGACAGGCGAATAGGTCAATCACCGGTCAACAACCCAGAAAATCAGCTGGTGCGAGACCAACACACACGAGCCCAATTGGTCAGAAGACCACCGCTCCACCACCGTTATCGTCGGACGCTTTCCCAGAACTGCCGAGTGCCACGAGTTTGGCCTCAAAAACGAATGTAAGCAGGCAGCCCGTACCGATCGTTGTACCCTCGTGTCCACAAACAAAGCGAACGCAGAATCCGTCATCATCCTTTCTAACACCACCGCAAGCTGTCGTGGCCGTGGACGATATTTTTAAAAAGCCAGCACTGCGATCGCAGAGCAAGAGCGGCACTGGTAACGAAACCGATGACTCCACTACTTCAACGAGCAGTAGACGAAACCGTAGCCGACCGGTTGGTAAAAAAAACCCGCCGGGACGACATAGACGACGAGAGAGAGGAGGAAATGCAACTATAAATGGCTCTCACGTCGTATAACATCTCGTCCATCAACATCTGCACACTCACGAACCCCACGAAAGTAAACGCTCTCCGGACCTTCATCAACAGCCAAAGCCTCGACATTGTGTGTCTACAGGAAGTTGAGAACGAACAGCTCTCCTTGCCTGGCTTCGTCGTTTATTTCAATGTAGACCACACGAGAAGAGGAACAGCTATTGCTCTGAAGGAGCACATCCAAGTCACTCACGTCGAGAGAAGCTTGGACAGCCGACTACTTGCGCTGCGAGTGCAAGACACGACGATCTGCAATATTTACGCTCCCTCCGGTTCCTCGCAACGCGCCGCTCGAGAGAATTTCTTTAATGACACGCTTCCCTACTATCTCCGTCACCGCACCACGCACACTATCCTCGCTGGCGATTTCAATTGCGTACTTCGAACACGTGACTCAAGCAGCCCGAACACGAGTCCCGCCCTCAAAGCAGCCGTTCAACATCTGCAGCTCCAAGATGTATGGGAGAAACTGTGTCCACGTGATGATGGTTTTACATACGTCTGTCGGAATGCTCAATCGCGGCTTGACCGAATCTACGTCAGCAGCGGCCTCCGTGACCACCTGCGAGTAGCACATACCCACGTCTGCTCTTTTACCGACCATAAAGCGCTGACTCTCCGACTTTGCCTCCCCCATCTTGGTCAAGAGCATGGCCGTGGCTTCTGGTCTATCCGACCGTACCTTCTTACTGACGAGAACGTTGCGGAATTTCAACACCAGTGGCAATTTTGGACCCGGCAACGTAGAAACTACGGCTCATGGATGGAATGGTGGCTCTCGTTTGCTAAGCCCAAGATAAAACGGTTTTTCAAGTGGAAATCTCGAGACATCTTCGAAGAATTTCACAGCGAGCATCAGCGTCTCTACGGTGAGCTACGGCTTGCATACGACGGGTATTACCAGCACCCAGAAATACTGACCACTATCAACCGGTTGAAAGGCGAAATGCTTGCCCATCAACGGAGGTTTTCTCACACGTTCATGCGGATCAATGAAACGCACGTGGCGGGAGAACCAATCTCAATATTCCAGCTAGGGGAGAGGCGAAGGAAGAAAACCATCATCACGCAGCTGCAGACGGAGCAAGACGAGACCATAACAGCATCACGAGCGATAGAAGACCACATGGTGGACTATTTCTCGACTCTCTACACGGAGGAGCCAACAGAAGAGAACGAGAATGGATTTTTCTGCGAGAGTGTTGTGCCACTCAACGATCCATCAAATGAAGCCTGTACGAGCGACATCACGACGGCAGAAATCTGGTCTGCAATATCAGCGAGCGCACCCCGTGAGTCCCCTGGCTACGATGGTATTCCGAGAGAATTCTACCACCGCATGTTCGACGTCATCCACCGTGAGCTGAACCTGTTGCTGAATGAGGCACTTAGAGACAATCTTCCCGCAGCGTTTGTTGAAGGAATCATCGTGTTGGTCAAGAAGAGAGGTGGCGATCATACCGGCCGATTTCACTGCTCAACAGCGACTACAAGTTCTTATCCCGCATACTCAAAACCAGACTGGAGCGAGTGATGCGAGAACACCACGTCTTAAGTGACGGGCAGAAATGCTCGAACTCAGAGCGAAACATTTTTCAAGCCACTCTCGCTCTGAAAGATCGTATAGCGAATCTTCGCCACCAACGTCGCGCCGGGAAATTAATCAGCTTCGATCTCGATCATGCGTTTGATCGGGTACGGCACTCTTTTCTCTTCGCGACCATGCGCTCGCTCGGCTTCAACCAGGATCTCATCGCTTTACTCTCGCGCATTGCCAGCCGGTCCACTTCTCGGCTGCTGATCAACGGGCATCTCTCTCGGCCGATCGAAATCCAACGGTCTGTGAGGCAAGGGGACCCGTTGTCCATGCACCTCTTCGTGCTGTACCTACATCCACTAGTGTGCAGGCTCGAACGTGTGTGCGGTAACGATCTGCTGGTGGCATATGCGGATGACATCAGTGTAATCATCACATCGACGCGACAAATCGAAGAGATGAATGGGCTGTTTACTCGCTTTGGCAGAGCTGCTGGAGCGAAATTGAATGTGCGGAAAACCGTTGCCATCGATGTCGGGTTTTGCGAAGGTGGTACTATCAACTGAAGTTCTCGCAACAAATGTGGTTGCATTCTCTGCGCACGCTGACGTTACACCAAAAGATCATTATGCTCAACACGTTCGCCACGTCCAGGATATGGTACCTCGCGTCCATCCTCCCTCCGTTGGGAGTGCACACAGCGAAGATAACGTCAACGATGGGAACGTTTCTCTGGAGAGGAATAGTCGCCCGTGTTCCGATGATGCAGCTCACGCGCAGCAAGGAAAAAGGAAGCTTAAAGCTGCAATTACCAGCGCTAAAATGTAAGTCGCTCGCAATAAACCGACATCTGCATGAGATCGATTCCCTCCCTTTTTATAGATCCCTTCTTTTCCAAGATAATCCACGCCCAGCAATTCCAACAGACCTTCCAGACGTCAAATTAATCCTTTCAAATTTATCCCACAATCCTCTCCAAATCCAACATAACCCCTCCGCCGATCAAATCCACCAACACTTTGTCCAGCAAACAGAACTGCCGAAAGTGGAACGAAACAGTCCAGGAAACGACTGGTCACGAACGTGGCAAAACATCTCAGCGAAGCAACTTCCATCAACGCACCGGTCGAAACTCTACTTGATGGTGAATGGCAAAATCGACCATAAAGAGCTACTTTTCGTGATGCGAAGAGTTCCGGACCCGTTTTGCACTCATTGTGGTAACCAAGCGACAGAATCTCTTTTCCACAAATTTTGTGCTTGTGCTCGTGTCGCCCCGGCCTGGGAGGTTCTACAGCAGCGGATAACTGTCATCATGGATGGATGGAGACGACTCTCTTTTGATGAATTGGTGAGACCTACACTAGCAGGAATAGGCAGAAGACGGCGTGTAGAAGTGCTCAAACTTTTTTATAAATACATCTGTTTTGTTTGCGAATGTAACGATCGAATTGATGTAGATGCACTGAAATTTCATTTCGATATAGATTAGACAATTGTGAAAATGTACTGTGTTCTTAAAACTGACAAATAAAACCAACTTATTTTACACAAAAAAAAAAAAAAATTAGTTTTTGGCGTTAGGAAAAAATTTGAGCTTTGTCTAAAAGGTGTATTTTTAACACTAATATGACAAGTGGTGTTACTTGGGAAAGTCATAGGAAGGAGGAATCGCTTCTGCACAGTGGTAACGGTGGATGTCAAGAATGCGTTCAACAGTGCTAGATGGTCTGCCATTGCTGCACAGCATAAAGGCCCAGCTACAATGGGGAGCGCAACGGCGCGTTGCGGTAGTTTTTGACATAAAATATGTCGGCTAACTGTCAAAAGCTGCCCCAACGCGCCGCTGCGCTCCCCATTGTAGCTCCGCCTTAAGGTTTCCAGAATACCTGTTTAGGATTCTGCGGAACTATTTCGAGAACCGAATCCTGGTCTACGAAATAGATAACGGGCAAAAGCGGATGGAAATCACTGCGAGAGTTCCGCAAAGTTCTATCCTAGGCTCAACACTGAGAAACACAATGTAAAACGGTGTCCTAATGCTGAAGCTACCCATTGATGTGGAGATAGTGGGCTTTGCCGACGACATAGTCCTAATGGTTACTGGAGAAACAGCAGTAGAGGTCGAAATGCTAGCAATTGAAGCGATAGGGACAGTGGAAGGCTGGATGCATGAAGCTAAACTTGAGAATGCCCATCATAAGAAGGAATTGGTGTTAATCCAAACTGTAAAACAGTTCAGAAGATACAGCCTATTGTCGGAGATAGTTCAGTGAACTCGAAGCACGCTGAGGTATCATGGCATGATGGTCGATGGCCGGTTGAACTTCAACAGTCACGTCGATTATAAATGTGAGAAGGCAGCAAAGGTAATCACGACAATTGCTAAAATTATGCCGAACAATAGCAGACCAAGGAGCACGTTTTCTGGCGAACGTCTAGACGTCAACACTTAGATACGGAACTGCGTCATGGGTGACAGCGGTCGGAACCCAAAGAAACCGTGCATTGCTTAGCAAAACACAGAGACTAATATCCATGCGAGTTGCAGGCGCATACATGTAAACTCATCGGAAGCAGTCTGCGTCATAGCTGGAATGAACCCCTTATGTATTGCACTAGAAGAGGACACAGCATGCTACATACAACGTAGTACGAGAGGCATCCGTAGAACTATAAGACGAGATACGATGACCAAATGGCAGCACGAGTGGGACACCTCGGAGAATAGCTCGCTGTTGTTCAGAATGCAATGAGCGAAGGAAACCAGTGACCACAAACCTGTACGAAGTGGAATCGAAACGCTAACGCTGTGAGAAAGAGCACGTTATGACAGTCGCCTTTTTTATCGGTCTCATCTCAAACGCGCGCATCGAGCGCTGGAAGAAGGTGACAAAACAACATAGCCCCTCTCCCGAAGAAATACCTACCTACATCAGGAATCTGCTAATGAACAGATTTGTTAGCCTCCTTTTGAAAAAGGGTAAGAGCGAGTTCTCTCACCTCACATTCAATACAGAATAGCATTAACTGCATCGTTTTGCGTGATTATTCTTCTCTTTCTCCTACAAACGAGAAGATTGGCGTGGCCGGCAATGGAACTTTTCATGCTTATCTACTCTGACCTCTGGTTAGACAGCTGTTACTTCCCAAATAGCTTTTCATAAGCAATCGGAGTGAGAGTGTTAAAGTAAATTACATGACAACTTCCGGTATGCAATCCTATATTTCATTACTAACGCAACACAACGCCATAGTGCTTGAAAATATTAAATTTTCTTTTGATGTTTGGTAAACTCGTAAAGCTACAATATATTATACAAAAATAAATTTAACCCTAGCTTCTAAGCTTCTAACACTAGTTATCGGAAAATGAGCCCAATAAGTTGAAATGACTATTGAAAGCACTGCTTGGGCCTTAATTTCATAACAATGTCACTTCGGATATCCTTGATTTGCCTCAGAGTTGCCTCAAATCTTTGTTCGCCCATGACAAAACGAAGCTGAAGGAGAAACTCCTTGTGTAATTTGCAGCAGGCTGCTGAAGAGATTCATTGCTAAGATTTCAAATAAATTGTATGTATCAGACATACATTAATATATAATATTTCTGCTAAAGTAAAAAGCTTGATTTTTGGAATCTAGTAATAGACGCTATGAATGGAATTCCAATTTCATAATTTAAGTATCTTGAAGCTTAGTTTTTTTATAGTTCTTTGATTATCGAGATTTTCAGCCTTGGGCTGGTTCATCTCCCGTCGTAGTCATTTAAATACCTTTGTGGGTATTTTCGCAACTTGTCCGGGGGTGAGATTTGAACTCGTGACTTTAGCGTGAGAGGTATGGATGTTAACCAATACGCCGGGGTCGCCCCCTCTCTTGAAGGCGTATTTAGCTTTAACGACTTTGAAAAGATAATGAAATGGACATTTAAGACAAATGTATAGAATTTTTTTTTTCTTCTATGTTAAAGCTTGTCCTGAAGAACAAATACCCAACAGACTAATGATTATTTTAATGAAGTTGTCATACCGGTACAGCACACCTGTGTTGCACATATATTCGTGTGGAGATTAATACCCAAAAAAAAAACATTAATAATAACAGACAAACATTGTTGCAATCTTGAATTCATATTTTGTATTGCTATTTGTCAAACTTAGTGTAAAAAGTGTTCATACAAGTAGTATACGCAAGAGGAACACATGATTAAAACTGATGATTTATTTTGGAATAAAGATAAAAGCAGACCCTTGCCTTCTTGTTTGTTGTAATATTCATTAAAATTTTAGAAAAATCGTGATGTTTATTGTTAATTTGCAACCGGCGGAGAATGTTCCGAATGATCTAAAACAAGTACTTGCATTTTATATGCGGTTTTGTCACGTTTTAGCCTGTTCAACCATTTATCCTACGGTTCGAACGAAAGAGCAAGTAAATCTGTTGCTCAGTTTTGAATCATGTTTTGTAAGTAACGAAAAAACCTCTTGTTATGATCATTCATTTGTTTTTATAACTAAATAACGAGTTATTACATTGTTAATCGCTGTCCTCTATGATAAACTACGTGTTAGCTATTGAAATGAATATTGAAACGTGTTAGCTATGAAACACATAAATCACACTTTCACCTAATTTTATTAAAATGGGACAGTTATGCATTTTTATACCACCGTAATACGCATAATTGAACTATGTTTAATGGGACAACACATACATATGGGACAGTTGTGCTTATAACAGCATTAAAATAAAGTGCAATCCTAGCAGTTTCCTGGCCAAAACCATTCCATGGTGCTGATCGATATAAATTAAGCTTTTACTTATCGATTTTGGTGCACGAAGGAAATATTATTTTCTTGTAATTGTCGTATTATTTGCTCAAGCTACACTGTTGGAATAAAATTGTAAACAGTTCACCATTTCGTGGCCTATAAAACAGTCGTGGATGGTAATGGGTGCGCTACATGTGGAACATCTATTTCGCATGAGTCACCGATGACAGAGATGAACATTTATTGCAATGAATTTTATCGATCTAAATTTACTTACTGGCATTCGCTCATAATTTCGTCTTGCGATCTAACTTGTACAGGAGCTAATTCTTCTACAGATTGCTCGTAATTTCCAAAACATTTTGTTATTTTTTCATCAAACGTATTGACTAGATCTTCCAGGCTACCTGTGAACCCTTCTGTAAAATTGTCGACATTATCCTTCATAATATTGATTTTGTTGTTCATATCCACATTATTCAGTGTGATGTTATTTCCATTAGAACTTTTCACTGCAGTTTTTAGTGTATTATAATTCACTTCATGCACTTCACTTTCGTTACTTTCTGGCTTGATCTTCATTGACTCTTGAATATTATTCAAGTTTACGGCATTATTGATGGCAGATTTTTTCGTTATATTGTTGGATGTGTGATATTCTACTGGACCCCACTCATCAGTTTCCTCACATTGAGCAAGTGGGGCCTCAAATTTGAGCTCTGCCATCTTATTCGCCAGGTCCCGCATTACTGTGTAATGCACTTAAGATTAAAGCAGCTAAAGTTGCTTTATATTTTAGCACACTTAACACTTCACCACTTCAATTGTAATAGCCGTTTTAAAAGTTTTTCATTAAAAAAATGATCCTTCGTTCAAAATATGTGCGTTCGATATATTTTTCATAAGCAAATAGGGGTAACTAGTTAGTAATCGAATGTTCTGCGCCAGCGCAGTTGTTTTGGTTGTTCAGAGCTGGCAGATAAAATATATAAAAATCTCTGTTCATACATTCCCGCTGCACTTTACTCAATTTTTGAGTACAATTGTATGCTATCTCTTTTTCTCTCACGGAAATGTTACTCAATTTTCGTAAAAAGTGGATCTACTCAAAATTGAAGTGCTGTTGTTTTTCTCACCAGTAGCTTTTTGATGAGTTTGCCTGGAAATGTCACAGCGATGTCACGCAACAAGATAAAAGCTCACATGCAACCACCATGCAGCTCATCAATCCACCGTAGGGTGGATCACGGTGAGCTGTTGAGTTTAGTGATCCTCAGAGTACAGAGATATGCGGAAATTCAATCCGTTGGTTTGGCAACGGTGTTCGTTTTGTTTACAAAATCTGCTAACACTTCTGCTGAGTAAAATGTTACAGCTTTGTGCGTGACTTCGTCGTTGTCAGCTTGTTGTATACATTGATAACGTACAAGTAATTTGTTTATTATATATTTAAAAAAAAAACCATCATCTATAAAGTGTATTGCAAAGTTTTGCACAAACCGCCGACGTGGAAAATCATCGGATTGTGTCAACATAGGCTTTTTCAGATTTCCCAAAAATGCCGAACACCGAAAAAAATAGAATTGGCTATGAGGGAATCTGCGAACCAAACAAACAGATAGAATTAGACACTGGAGTAGAATTCTCTTCAACATACTGACAAGACGGCACCAGTGAAATTAATTGACAAAAATGAAAAATGGCCTTCTGTACAAATTCCGACAAACTTTCATCTCAGCAACACAAGCAACATTATCGAACACTGATAATAATAAAATATTATGTTATTATTACACCACGAGCTCTGCACAATACGAATGATTCATTTTTGATTTTTGAAGCGTATTAAATATAAACAATTTATTTTAACTCCATTTCAATACCTAGCAATCGAAACACTTCAGCAAACAGTAAACATGCTCGTTTGGCTCAGATTTTGACAGTTCTCGCTGCTCGATTGGCTCAACATGGCCGCTTCCGCATATCTCTGTACTCTGAGGATCACTAGTTGAGTTGTGAAGTGGAGCAAAAGGAAGATGGCAAATGTGTATTTTGACAGTTCTAATAAGACCAAAAACAAGCTGATGGAGAAAAAAGTGATGTGCTTGAAACTGCGCTTTTGCAGTTGTTAGTAATTTTTATTTATTATATTACTCAAAATAGTTGATGTTAGCCATTTTTGTAGAAAATCTAAGAGTAAGTTAAGAGAGACGGATAGTGTATGCGGCCAGATGGATTTTCTTCGACAAATGTACCATTGGGTGGTGGTTAGCAAAATACACGTGAAGTGGAGTGGAGTGAATTGTGCTGCCCACAGTAAAAATGATGTTTTATGCTATGCGTTGTTGTTATCGTTGTTATTCTTGCTGTGATCCAATGATTATACTTAACACTATCAAGGTTAGTTGGTTTTGTTGATTCATTATTCAATCAGTTGTGAGAATCATAACTATCATATTTTACAGGTTCATATCAGTGTTTATAAGAACGAAGAGTTACAAGATGTGTACTAGAAATGGAGGAATGAACACAAAATCACTACGATGAAACCTGTCATGGTTATTGTGAATTGTGAAAATATAGACCATAAGAAAGATTAGAATACGGACAGCATGACGGCGACGTGATCCGACTACGAACCAGTACCAACCGCTGAATTAAAGTATTCTTCTTCAAGGTGATGGAATTTCAGTTGCAGCACTGATTTGGTATGTTACTTGAAAGGACGCAATCGAAGTCAAATCAATGTGTAATGTCTTCATGACAAATTATGCAAAAAAGTAGTAGTAACTATGGAAATAAACTGAGAAACCTTAATATTTCTTTTAACTTATCATGTTTTGTGTTGTTGCATGAAGCACGTAATCAATTATAATGTTTGAAAATTGGAAATATCCTTCTTATAAACATGCAACCCTAAGAGTGGCCAGCAATTTCTGCTAGAACCAAAGATGAGAAGAAAAAGTGTGGATAGGTCCGATAGAGCTAGGCAGGTTTTAAAAATTGAATAGAAATCGTTTTGAAATTGAGCGTAGGGCTTTTGTTAGGCAGTGTTTCGAAGCAAACGTATACACTTATGTCACACATCTCCATGCGGTCTAGGTCAAGGCAGGCACAAATTCGCCACCTTGTTATTAATATTTCTACTGGAATGGCATTAAACATTCCAAAGTGAACTCACAGCTCATATTCGTTTCGCAAATTTTATATAAATTTTTAACGAATTTTCGGATCGGCCTATAATGTTGATCATCTATACATCTATAAATGAACAAAAAAAAACTATATTTCTTTTTACTTTGCCTGTGCGCATTTCTTAGGCTCAAAATTTGTAGCCAATCAAATAAATCTAGGTAAAACAATTGCCAATTCTGTTTGCTTGGTTAACATTAAACAAAAATGTAACTCTTGGATTAACTCCATAGTTATCGTTTCCCAAAAAAAAACATTTGCTCGCATTTACTATTTGCATGAGCATGAGTATGATTGACCGCCCACGCATGCAACTCCGTTATTGCCAGATCAGCTGTATTTACACAAATAACCAACAGATGATGTTTGGGACTAACATACATCTTCAATGTGTAAAAACTGGTGACCCATTATAAAGCAATACCGGCGCTGGCCGTGCTCGAATGTTGGTCAAGTAGGGAATGGGAAGGAATGTGTTGACATGATACTCGCTTTGGAGGAAGCCGAGAAATCCTCTGCACTTACACGAGAAATCACTGGGATGTTGGATAGTTGGGGAAAGGTTAGCAGTCACTTTTTCCACTGCTACTACGTTGCGACCGGACTGAAAAATATCACCAATCGACTCCGAACGACCGTAACTTTATACTTTTAATCCTTTAACCCAATTTTCGCGGTTTTTCAGCGTTAAAATTTCACTTCATTTCATTGCTACTGAGAACCGTAATTCTAGAGTTCATACAATACTACCACTAATTCAAAATTTGCTCGGATTTACAATTGGCCGAGAAACTAATAAACTTGTGATTTTATATAATATATAAAATATAATTTAATATATACAGAATAAATAAACAAAATTTAACAAATTAATTGAACAAATTCAAACAAAATTATTAGTATGAATTATTTTATATAAATCAGCATGTATCGTAAAATTATTGCTCAGTAGGTGAAAACCATGCATTTCTCATCAAAGCAAGGTTTTCGATGAGTAGCCGAACCAGATTCACATTTTCATCTCTCTTTTTCGCACGATAATTCATTATCCTCTCGCTTGCATATGCGAAAATATTTCTCTCCACAATTCAACGAACATTTGTTCTCATGTCACATTTTTCACTGAAAAACATGCTAAGATCGTATACGATGGAGCAAAACCCGAAATATAAGACCAAGTTGGTGCACACTGGTACTGCCATGGACCATACATTATAGAATATATAATGTCAGAATAAAACAAGTCATAAAGACTGGGTGCATTTTCAGGTAGTCAAAAAGTGAAGTGAAATATAATTAGTCGGCATTTATGATTCACCGAAATATGAAACGATTTATCAGCTACTCATCCTCTCCGAAAATTCTAAATACGCCGTATGCTTTATCTCTTGCGAAAACTGACTGTGAGCGTATAATAGTCTCTCGCTTCTCACATTCTCATTTGCTTCTCCAAGCGGGTGAAAAAGGACGTTTTTCTTCTCAAGTAGGCGAAAATTTCGGTCTCTGATATAAATGATCATGTATCATAAAATTATTAAGTTGATTTCAAATTTAGTTTATGTTGATTTTGTCTTTAGTTCCCAATATCATGTGTGAGTGTGTATGAAAAAAATAAATTTAGTTCAGTACACGCACACCCTCAAATATATATGCAACAAAAACTGTGTATCAAACTCATGAATCATGTGTCACGGTTGCAAGATATGATACAAAAACTGACAGCGCAACTCATCAAAAAATCGCCACGGTGAGATTACATGGCGGCTTATGAAAGTGCACAAACCGACACGATTAAAAAACGCATCGCGTCGGTTTGTGCACTTCCATAAGCCGCCATGTAATCTCACCGTGGCGATTTTTTCGCCGCGATGTCGCTGCGGCGACGGTAAAAAAAAACGATGCAGTTTGGTGAGGCCATTATTTATCGGAAATGGATCATTCCGGTAAACGAATGCCTTCCTGCTCCAAAATCTTTGACGATTCTGTGAGATATTGGTGGTCCACATTAATTAAGTGGGGTTTACAAACACAGTACGCAGTCAGACTCGCTCTGGGGAAATAATATAAGTCGTCAATGTTGGTATCACTAGGAGCACATCGATCACAGTAGGCTCGACATACCGAGTCGTGATCTTGCTCCGTCACTTTTGTGAACGAACAACGGACGTGGTAAGTTGTGCAAATAGCGCTGAGGGTGATTCCTTTCCCGAGGAAATATAAAGCTCCACATTGGCGATCCTGCCAGTTTTTCGCTGGATTGCGAAAAGATTCCTGGTGTTCCTTTTCATTTCTTTCGAGAGGAATCACCCTTCAGCGCGCTTGTAAGAAAAAAAAATGTGGAAAGTGCAATGGCGGCGTGTTGCTAGCAGAGAAGGCATAGCTCCGGCAATGGCCGTCAGATTATACCTGTACGATTGAATTTGGAAGAACCAATTCAACTTCTGCATGAAAACGTGAAATTGAAAAGCTTACAGCGTGTTGTTTGCCACGGGAACAATCCCTGGCAATGTCCGCTGACGAAAAGCACATTTTCAAAAAAATAAGAAGAAGAAGCTTACAGCGTGGTGTTTGCCTCCGGAACAATTCCTGGCAATTTCCGCTGCCGAAAAGCCAACTCCTCTTCGGTTCTGTCGTTTTTCCGAATGCAATGTCGAACCAGAAGCTCACAGCGTGTTGTTTGCCGTGGGAACAATTTCCGGCAATGTCCGCTGACGAAAAGCATATTCACGGGTTTGTTACTTTGCGGTATGCCAATGTCGCATCAGAGCTTACAGCGTGTTGTTTGCCGCAGGAGTAATTCCTGGCAATGTCCGCTGCCGAAAAGCTTACTTCGCGTCAGAACCGCTACATGCTCCATGTAAATGTCGAACCAAACGCTTACAGTGAGTTGTTTGCTACAAGGAATCATCTGGCAATGACCACTGCCGAAAAACTAATTTGGTTTGATTCATGCGAATGTCGTGTCAAAACTGGCAGCGTGTTGTTTTCCTTCAAAGGAAAAGCTTCAACTGTCCGCTGCTGGAATGCAAATGTTTTATCGGTTTGTTTGCCTGTTGCAGCGGATTGCTGGCCAAAAACAGAGCTCTAGCGATGCCACTGGACAGACTACTGAAATTTCGACACAAACAAAAAAAAACGCCATTTTGCACTTTCATAACAAAATGGGTTGAAATAAATAATTAGTTTATTATGGCTACAGGTTGTCTCATAAACATTTTTTTCTCTTCATACTCTGGTGGCAGAATATGGATTTTGAACACGAAATCGAAAGATACGTCCGTGCTCCTCCAGAGGAGACCGATCAGCTACCAGACGTGGGGGCAGAAGTGGAAATCGGGGGCGATTTTGTCGAGCAACAGACTGACGAAATGAATGAGGTTAGCGGAAAACTGGAGAGATTCGGTCGCATTGAAAGCACTGGATCGCAGTTGGTGGCAACTTTACCGTCCGATCGTGGAGACAAGATAGATCGACCGCCGGTCGACTGTAGGGCTCGAGGTAAATCGGCGCGAAGTGAACCTTTGAACATCCGTTGGGAACAATTCAAGCCATTTCCGAAAGGCGTGGCTTCATCAAAACTATGGGGGACATGGCGCCGTTATTTGGAAACATTTGAAATCGGCACGGGATTCAGCAACGCCAACACGCCGGCGGACATGTGCAGGCTGCTTTATCTAACAATGGGTGAAGAGATGCAAGAGATGATCCGAGCTGCAGACCTGCGCCCGTCTCTCGACGCAGACGATTGCTACGGCAGATTCGTAAGCAATATCGATCGTTACTTCGGATCAATGACTGACCCAACCGTAGAGCACGAATCGTTTTTGAACATGCGACAGCTGGACGGTGAACCAATAGTCCGTTTTCACACACGATTGGTGGAGAAGGCTCGACTATGTGGTTATACCACGACGGATCAAACGCGTTTTATCCAACTGCAGCTTCTGAAGGGAATGCGGAACCAAGAATTGGCCAGATACGCCCGATTATACGGCCATGATACGCCCCTCATCATACAAATGGCCGCGCGCAATGAATCGTATGACATCGCAACACAGCCTGGTACTTCAACGGAGCCTTCGGCCGCTTTGGCTATGGAAAGGACCCGGGAACAAACAATCGGAAAACAAAAGCAACCAACGAACTCGAGCTCTGGATTCAAGCGGGACAGGAACATTAGACATGAGCAGGCGGAAATGCCGAGTAAACGTTTCAGGCCGACTCCATCGGAATCTTGTAAGCATTGTGGGCGTTTGGCTCCCAGTGGACGCCGTTCATTGCTTGGCAGGAAAACTGCAGGCGAAATGAAGCTGCTGAAGGTTGGGACAAACGTAAACGCCTGTGAGAATCCTGACTCACGAAACCAATGCCCAAAGATGCCGGGGGTGAAAGTCAAGTTCAGTGTCGATAAAACAGTCCCACCAACAAGAAACGCATATTACAACGTCCCAGCCGCCTTCAGGGAGGCAGCTAGGAAGAGGCCACAGGACATGGAAGCGAAGGACATCATTGAAAAAGTTTCAACAGCACCCGAGTGGATTAGTGGGATGTCTGCGGTGGCAAAAGGGAAAGGAGACTTCCGTTTGGTGGTCAATATGCAGGCCGCTAACAAAGCAATCAAGCGGGAATACTTCCGGATACCACCGATACACGAAATGAAGGCCAAAATCCACGGGGCAAGGGTTTTTTCAAAACTGGACCTGTCGAACGCATACTACCACCTAGAATTGGACAAAGACTCAAGAGAACTAACGACGTTCCTATCGGAGGATGGGATGTACCGCTTTAAATGATTGATGTTCGGGGTAAACTGCGCTCCGGAAATATTTCAACGTGAAATGACGAGGATCCTGAATGATTTCCCGAACGTTATCGTCTACATAGACGATATTCTGGTTTTTGACAAAACGTTAGCCGAGTTGCGGAAAAACGTATCACAGGTTGTGCAGGTCTTAAGAGTAAATAACCTGACGTTAAACGTCAAACTGGATGAACGGGGATTCCACATCGATGAGGCAAAGGCGAAACTCATCCGTGAATTCAGGCGGCCTGTGACGGTATCGGAACTACGAAGTTTTCTGGGCCTGGCTTCGTACCTGAGTCCCCACATAAAAAAACTTTGCTGACTTGACAAGGCCTCTGTGGAAAGTTGCAGCAAAGAACAGTTGGAATTGGGGTTTCGCCCAGACGGAAGCATTTAACGCTGTCAAGGAAGCTATTGCTAAATGCGCGGTAACACTTGGATACTTCAGTGAAACCGACAAAATAATTCTTTACACGGATGCGTCACCGAATGCATTAGGCGCGGTCCTTGTACAGGTGATCTTGTATGTCACACACGTCGACATTTCTTATAGAAGCCTATGTGTTATACTTTCAGGTCGATACCAACGGTACACATCGGATCATTAGTTTCGCTTCCAAAGCCCTAAGGGAACGTCCATTAATTACGTCCGCAAAATTGACTTTTTAACCTTGTCGTTTTTGTATGGACAATCAATTTTTTGTATGGATCGTCACGTTTTCAAACCCCCCCCTTACTGCGTGACATATGGACCCTAACCGACGGAGGCGGTACGCCCAAAACCAACGGGAGGCATTGGGCGCCGTTTGGGGTGTAGAGCACTTCGCGTATTTTCTATTGGGAAGACACTTCACACTACGAGTTGATTCGAAGGGAATGTCGTTCATCCTCAATCGATCTCGCGAAGACTCAAAAGGGTACTCACCCGAGCCGATGGATGGGCGTTACGACTTAGCCCTTACAGTTACGAGGTTGAGTATATTAAGGGCACCGATAACATCGCAGATTCACCGTCTCGCCTATACACTGGAAAAGACGAACCATTCAACGAAAACTCCAGCCCATGGGAAATCGCTAAACTAGAGGCCAACGTAGTGGGGTTCTTAACAGAGGAAGAAATCCGTGAAGTAACTGCTGGTGACGAAACGCTCACAGGAGTAATGTCAGCCCTTAGTTCAGAAAAGTGGCCGAAAAAGTTGAGGAGATATCAACAGGTCGCATCAGACCTTTACTATTCAGACGGCTTAATAGTTAAAAACGGATGTATCGTCATCCCTAGCGCGTTGCGTGAAAAGACACTGGAGGTAGCCCACAAAGGTCATCCCCTCGCCGCGAAGTTTAAAAGTATCCTTAGGGAGCGTGTTTGGTGGCCCGGGATGCCAGAAGATGCGGAAAACTGGGTGAAAAGTTGTTAGATCTGCGCGACTAATGGGAGGCCCGAGAAACCCACTCCGATGCGGCGAAAGTTGGCACCAGATACGGTCTGGGATAGCATTGCGGTAGACTTCAATGGTCCCTATTTAAGGTTCGAAGGTGTTTATACTAGTGGATTACAGATCGAGGTACATTATAGCACGACCGACCAAGTCGACCAGTTTCGAACATACAAAGGCGGTTCTGGAAGAAGTGTTCGACCGAGAGGGATTCCCTCAAACCATTAAGAGCGATAACGGGCCTCCGTTCAACGGGGATGAATACAAATCATACTGCTCCGCACGAGGAATTAAAACCATATTTTCCACTCCGCTATTTCCGCAGCAGAATGGCTTGGCCGAAGTGTATATGAAAATCATAAACAAGGCCATGGCAGCCGCCGTGAGCTCCGGAAACAACTATAATAACGAGCTTCAAGCCGCTGTAAGAGCTCATAATGCGGCCGCACACACTATAACGAAGGTGCCACCGGAGGAAGTTATGCTAGGCATAAAGATAAAGAGAGGTCTTCCTCTCCTGGACCGTTCAATTACCCAGCATGATGAGGATTTGCTGACCGCACGTGACCGGGAAGCAAAACTACAAGGAAAATCTCAAGAGGATAGGCGTCGTTCCGTTCGGAAATGCCGTATTCAACCAGGTGACGTCGTAATTGTCGAACGCCAAAATCGAGCAAAAGGTGATTCGAGATTCGGTACTAAACGATATACGGTACTTGAAGAGGAGAACGGCAGTTTGTTGCTGGTTGACGAGGATGGAGCTACGTTGAGACGTCACGTAACACTGACCAAAAAAGTATTCAAGTGGGCAGGGAATCAGGAGCTACTGGAAGAAAATAACAAGGATATCGTCGACGGGTCTGGTGACATGTCTGCAGCGGGTAGTCGGCTTCGACGGAACAAAAAGACCCCATCGTATTTGCAAGATTATGTCCAAGTCGTGCATCAGCAAGAGTAATTAGAAACCATCCATAAATAGACATAAGTTCACAAGAAGCAGACAGAAGATCCAAACGGTGGATGTAAATACCGTAAATAAACACTAGCTGAAATCTACAAAGAAAAAAAAGGGAATCATTATTTATTTTATTAGATTTACCTACCTTTGTTTATTGCTCCGCCATCAATGCCTCCTTTGTTTAGTTTTCGAACGCCCACCTTTGCTTTGTTTATTAGATTTATTTCATCTGTTACTTACTGGTAGCAACTTGTTACTTCGTTCTCGAATGCAATGAATCCGATAGCAAAACATCGAAGTGGACAAGAACTTTGCTTCTCTGTTAGTTGTCACTTCTCATCGTGCATAATAACGATAATGCACGCTATAAAAAAAAATGACTTTCACTGTGAGCCATGTTTTCAAGTGTCCTGTGAGAGGGAGGGAGACAACACCAAAACACGGCTCACAGTAAAAGTCAAAAATACAAAACAATTATAGCAGCGTGCACAGGCTCATAACCTGAGAAAGAGCCAGAGGAAGAGGTGCAGGTGCAGTAGAGAGACAACCGAATTCGCTATAAGAGACAGCTGTCAGCAACTTCCCTTTTATTCTCCTTTTCCAAACCTTACAGATTTCTGCTCCAAAATTATTGTTTTTTTAACTATTAAATAAAAAAAACAGAATATGCATCAAGATGAATATAAATTTGCATTTAATCAGCATTCAGAAGGCATCGGTATTATGTTGCTCTGCATATATGGCAGCACTGGTTGTTTCAATTCAGTCTATACAGAGTTGTAATAAGAGCCAACATTCAAATCGATTTCTTTTCATCGGGAGCATTGTTAGAGAAAATACCTATGTTTATCACAGAATAAAAGTTTTCAACACGTTCAGTAATTCAAAATGAGGTGATCAAATGCGATCTAAAATTCTCTTGTCCCCTCTTTTTTAACAGAGAAGGGGAAATTGATGATGTTGCTTATGCCTGCATTTTAGATTAATCTGGGCATTGACTTTTAGCCGAGCATTTAGTTCTGTCCTGCTTAATCTTATGGGAGTTTGACGTTTATGAGGGGTGCCATATATTAAATTCGTGTGAGTGAGAGTGAGAAAAATGCACGACTATCGTAAGTTGACCAACTTCGACGTTGAGATGAACAGTTCAGAGGGTCGAAAAATTCTCAAAAGTGATGGTCGATTCACCAAGTTCAACTACAAGATGTTTGTTGACACTTCGCACGGCAGCTTCCCAGATGTCACCCATGTACGGCGCCCACTTGATTCCAAAATTCGAAATGTACCCGGATAAAAATAACCATACAATAACAATATAATAAAATAAAATAACATTAAAATCTATTTCCGACCATGAATCTAATTGTTCATGAATCAAATAAAGGAAAAACGCATATTGTCATTACAATATATCTACAATTCACTCCATATGCTTGGATTTTCAACAATTGTGCAACAATACAATTAATAGTAATTGACTCAGATTTGTTCGGGAAATAATGATTTTTTCTATAGTTAAGATACATCCCAAGTAACCACAAGCATTATATTGCTGCACTTATTCAACCCAAAACCAACATCGGTAATACGGGATTGCATCAATTCAACAGTTGTCAAGTGATAAAGCGTTAGATAAGCTAGAAAAAGTAGTGATGCATTACCAATGCAATAATGCTACTTTAGCAATGCCTAATGGCATTACAAAAGATATAGCTTCAGTTCGATCTTAGTGGGGCCCCTTTCACCTTTTTACGAACTTCAATGATGCACTAGACGTAATGCATATGCCTTATATATGCACGGTATTATAGCGTCGTGGTTACTTGGGATAACAACCCCCCTTTTCTATTGTCGATGTCTCAGTTTACATTAGATTCTATTGTGGTAACAATAACTCCTATTGTCATCATATAGTTGTGAACAATAATATTAATTGCACATACTATAGATTCAATTGTATGGTTACAATACATTCAATTGTAAATCTATGAGATTTTTTTATTCGGGTATCGACAAGCGTTCTTGCTGTGCTCCATGAATTCCTGCAGCTTGCGATCGGCACCAACGAAGTTGGTTCCGTTGACCGACGGTATTTCAACAGGATAGCCACGCCGAGAAATGAACCGCTTTAGGGCACCAAGAAAAGTGTCGGATGAGAGATCGCTAGCCACTTCTAGACGCACTGTACGGGTTGATAGTTACACAAAAACTGCAAGGTACCCGTTGGTGACTTCCACTCCTCGAACGCACGTTGTGTTCAGCTGACCATTCCCCTTGAGACGTACGCATCGTGTACAGCCTTGTACCACCTTAAGCACAACAGTCTGGCAACCAACTATCCAATAGTGTTGACGAAGTGTTGCTGCCAGCAGGTCCGACACAGCATGTAGATCGCGCACGTGTACATCACACACTAATAGCTCCGTTACTCGATCATTTTGTGGTAAAACAATGGGGTGTTTCACATCGTATGGCTGGACCGAGTTCTATAGACGGCCACCTACGCGCATAGTGCCATCGACGTCCAGAAAAGGATGCAGAGCTGATAGGATGTGCTTGGGCTGCAATGATCAACCTCTTTGTAGTAGCTCCATATCATGATTTTACTCGTCGTGCTGTACGGTTTGTAGTAGTTAAATCCTTGTGCGATGGAGTTCATTGGAAATCAGCTCACCTATGGATCGCCCACTGGTATCGAGACGGTGTACGGTTGATTTGAAGTTGTAAATGGCACGATGCATACAAGCCAACGTGCGAACCATGAACGAAGAACTGGAATATTAGCTAATAAGCTGCTTCTCAACTTTGTAGTTGGTAGCTGTCGTCGTCGCTGCTGTGTCTAGAGACTTGATTCGGTTGACTTCCATTACAACTTCATCGACTGCTTTCAGTGGTAAATCTGGATTCAAGGTTGATTCGTCTCCCTTCACCACGGTGTACCTTCGAGCCACAGATGATTTTCAACCAATTCGGCCGGTGAGAGTCCACGTGATGCTAGATCTGCGGGGTTGTCCTTACTAGCAACATGACGTCAGCAGCTACGTGGTAGGTGCTCCAGAATGACAGCTGTCCTGTTGGCGACAAAAGTTTTCCACTTACGAGGATGAGATGCCAACCACTGAAGCACGATGCTTGAATCATTCGAAGCCCAATGGTCGACCTGTACGTGCGGCAGGGCTTCGGTGATTTGGCGCATTAGGTCCGTGAAAAGATGTGCACCGTTCAGCTGCAGGCGTGGTAGCGAGACTTGCTCTATAAGTTGATTTAGCAGTAACCAGGACCGACACGTTGCCTTGCTCGTCAATCGTCCTCACGTAGACTACAGCTGCATACGCCTGCTCGGAGGCGTCAGAAAATCCGTGAAGTTGAATTTGACCACGATCAGGAAAGACATATCGTGGTATTCTGATGGCTTCAAGTTTTGATAGGCTTTGTATCATCGCTTCCCATTCATTTTCGACGACAGTTGGCAAAGGATCATTCCAGACGACGTCAAAGAGCCAGAGAGGCTGGTAGAGAATCCTTGATCTTCACTGTTACTGGAGCCAACCAGCCGAACTGGTTCAATTTGCCAGGCTGAGTCCGAAATCATTTCTAGACAAAATCGTCAAAAGGTCGAAAGTAACAATTCTAAACAATGACTAAAACGTTAATTTCCTAGAAATGCCTGGTTGCTAACATCTATATACACTACCGATGGGAAAGTAATAACTCCCTCTATCTGTTTTCGGTGAAAATTTTGTTTGTGGCAGCAAGTAGATCCCAGAAAAATACGCTAGAAGTCATTGTTTACAAATATTATCTTCGACCTTTTGACTATTGTGTTTTTTGTCGTTTTGTGGTGTCAATGGCGAGAAGTTGACATTGAAACCATGCTCATCTTGAATCGGGTACCAGTTGATTCCAAGGGCCTTCACTGTTCACTGACATTGAGCATTATCACGGATACTGGTGCAGCTTCGTCCTTTTCGTTGCTAGGTAGAAGCCTCCGATGCGCTGATAGTCACGATCCGCCAGGCGTACCAATGCCTGGTGGTATATTTTTATAACATCCGCAACAAAGGCTACTCGATGGAAACGGAACCGGGCGAAACATCAAGAAGGTCAGCGTTGTTATTAGGTTCCGCTAACAGCCTGTCGTTCAAGGAGACATCTGATGATGAAGCGCAGGAGGCATTAAATACAACGCGTAATTTTGTTGTCAAACTGTCGACCTTAATTACTCCGTGGTGCGGCATATAAAAGCACTCGCTGCTGTTCTTTTCGATCTGATCAGCTGGGACTTGTTCCATGTGGCTGAGTTCCAAATATTCTCGCATGAAAGAAACGTACTGCTGCTTGAACTCTGGATCTAACTGGAATCGCCTCTCAATGGACTTCATTCGCTTCGTGACAACAACGAGAGAATCTCCGAGTTGGTCTTAACTGCCAAATTACTTAATGTTGTCAGGTTTGAAACGCTGGGATGGGATTGCTGAGGTCAGTTTTCCAAGAACGCAAGCCTCGGTAGTCAAGACTTTCGACTTCCCGGTCTGGTCTAGGAATTTATTGTCAAGGAAAATTTCTCGACTCCCTGGGCATAGAGTATGATTGTACTTGCCACACAATTTTTCTAATGCAAAAATGGAACCTAGCATCGAAAGCTTTCAATCAATAACTGTGGAAGTGCATTTAGAACAGTGCATTGTTGGTCAACAAGTTGAGAGCAAGCAATAAGCTAATTGCGGAAGCAATAAGCTTAACGCTAAAAAAGAAGAAGAAGTTGTTCCCATTTCCTGTTGAACAAGTTCGTTGACAACGATTTTACCGTTTCGTGGTGGTAGTTTCAACGTTCGGGTACATGATTCGCTAACTGCTTGCGAACCAGAATCGATTAGTACTCTGGCCAAAGCGAAACTACCGTCCGCTTGCTGCACTTCAACTACGGTTGTAGGTAGAAACGAAAGAGATTTCTTCTTGCCCTGTAGCACTTCAGTTGTCAAAGCAACGGTGGCATCATCTTCTTTGGCAGGGATTTCCGGCGCCGTAACATTCATCACTTTTAATTCTTCTTCTACTTTTTCAGGCTTTTTCACTACAGGATACAGCAGCGTGTGGTGTTGCTGTTTACACTCATGGTACATCGATTTCAAAGAACACGATTTCATTGAATGTGACGGCCTCAAGCGATTAAAACACAGTCTGGCCTTCTGAGTAAGTTCAGGCCTGTTTTTCACACTCATGTTCGTGAATTCTTCACACTGATACGTATTGTGCTCACTGGAGCACATCGCGCACTTCGTCTCCACAGTTCTCTGCAGCGTCTTCAGCTTCGTTGGCACCGGCTTAGTCGCCTTCTTCTTTGTTTAACTCGCTGGGATTTTCAAAAATGCCGAACATGTTTCCAGCACCTCGCAACGCTTCTTTAGGAACTGCAGCATATCGTCGAAAGTGGGGTCCTCAGTTTCGACTACTTCTTGAGACCAGCTTGTTCTCGCCTCCTGGTTCAACATTTCCAGCATTACTTGAACCAGCCATGGATCTCTGCTTGTATATTCCTGCGACTGCGATGTAGCTTGTGTTACTGGGTAATTTGCACCAGAAATAATGAAATTGCTCACCCACTTCTTAGCATCTCCATCGAGATACGAAAACAAGTATTGCATTTTTAATGCATTCGAGATGTCGTGTCGATTGTGGATCGTTGAAACATAAATATCTTTGAATGACATCCACTGTTTTCGGTCTCCAGGGAACGGTTGGATGGTGATAGCGGGTGGTCGAACGTTCAATTGGGTGAACAATTCTAAACCAAATTTACGCCGGGAGCTACACTCGACAGTTGCGACAGGGTTTGCACGGTTTTCGCCTGATCCAGCTTTAGCTCCCGTTGTGTCTTGATCAGAAGGTGCAGCGCTTCCTTCCAATCGCTCGTTCCGGGCAAGCTTTGCTGGCTGGCAGACGATCCAACATCGTCGACGTCAACGTATCCTTCGAAAATATCCTTCACTCGGTAAAACATACCGAAAAACTCTTCCCGAACGTTGTGGACAGAAGCGATGGCTTCAGAATTATTTTGCTTCTCCTCGATGTAGGTTTGTGTCTCCCGAAAACTGACAGCAAGGTCCTTTAGCTTGTGCAGCCGGTCCCTAACCTCATTTAAGGACGTACTCCGCTTCTTGATAGCGTCTGCGACTGAAAGCTCTCCACGCATCTGAGCCAACAGGACGTTCCGTCGGCTTAACAGCTGTTGTAGGTTCGACATGCGCTATCGGACGCTTTTAAACATGCAAAGCAATACTACAAAGCAACAGTGTTACATACCTCCTATATAATATTGCGCTAGAATTGTTTATGTAATTCGCGAACTTTAGCATGCTTGGTACAATTATAAATTAAACCATCTTTTTTCAATTTTTCTACTTAGGCAATAGCTTTTTCAATAAAGAGCTGATTTGATTACCCATTCTATACCTGGACATGAAAATAAAAATAAAAAAAGAGACCATGATAACATTTTTACTGACATTGATCGTTTTTATTACAGTTTTACATTTGTGTTTTACTCATTAGATCAACATGATAAAATATTTCTTTTTTGCCTAATCGATGTTACTACCCTGGGATTGCATCCCACACTGACTGCGTTGTATTGGTCCAACGGTGCTCTCAGTAGAGTAATGATTTGTTGTAAGTTGGAACTTAGTGTCAAACTCATTTCTTCTAAAACGTTTCCGAAGTATTCTGAAAAAATAAAAATAAATGTATATATATATATTTTTTTAAATAAAAATAAATGCCTTTATTTGACCCGACCCACGTTTAACTTTTTTCTTTTAAATGCCGGGTTCAGTTCAAAATTTTGAAAAGTGAAAGCGGATAGACCTAAAAACGAGCTGGACTATCGACTTACAAGGAAGTGGTGACCAAATCGAGACGATAAACAAAACACGTCGGTCAAAGCACGATCGCGAAAGTTGTACACGACGATGCTGACGAAGTTTGATTGTATGGTACAGGACAATGAAACATACGTCAAGGCAGACTTTAAACAGCTTTCTGGACAGGAACTTTATGCAGCAACCGAACGGGGAAAGGTGGCAGATATTTTCAAGCACATTAAACTGTCAAAGTTCCCGAAGAAATATCTGTTGTGGCAGGCCATCTGTACCTGTGGCTTGAAGAGCAACGTTTACATTGCGACCGGAACCGTCAACCAGGAAATTTATCTGAACGAGTGCCTACAAAAACGTCTACTGCCTTTCCTGAAGCGATAAAATTGTTCCGTTCTATTTTGGCCGGATTTGGCATCTTGCCATTTCGGAAAAAAAGCCATGGAGTGGTATGCTGCCAACAACGTTCAAGTGGTGCTCAAGGACAAGAACCCTCCCAACACGCCAGAGCTCCGCCCAATCGAACAATATTGGGCGATTGTCAAGCGGAACCTTAAGAAGACTCAAAAAACTTTTGTGAGCGAGGAACAGTTCAAGGCAAAATGGCGTTCTGCGAATAAAGTGGACAAAGAGACTGTACAAAATCTTATGGCAGGTGTTAAACGAAAGACCCGGCCATTCGCATTCGGTAAAAAGGAAGCTTAGCTGAATATATCTCCTGTATTCTGTATTAACTGAACTTGAAAAAGAAATAGAATTTGACTTATTAATAAAAACTTTGATCGACTCACACACATTACTGTTTGACCAAATTTTGATCGGAACACCCTTTATGCCTATGTTTCCACGAACGGTGAAAATGTGTTAGATACAGAGCTGATAAATGTAACGGCCGTCGTGCGTTATTTTCATTCTCTTATCATTTTAACTCTCAAATTTCTAATAAGTCTACATAACATTAGCCAAACAATAATTTCTAATCGGAAGAGTTTTACGATGAAAGTAATATATGTGCATGTCCTAATTGTAATGAACCAAAACACTGTTATGTTCTAATCATGACGAAAAAATCGATCAGATGTCGAGAAAATCATTATCATCGTTTCCTTGCTCGATGGGATTTTCAAATGTATTTCGGTAAATTAGTTTGTTCATAGAAAATGACATTTAACAGCCCTGAATCAGATATGCCAAAACCCAAGAATATCATATTATACTGGTACTTACCGATATCGATAGCGAGCTGCTTAGCACCCGTTGCAGACAAACTAAGTATTTCATCAATTTTCTCTTGATACATAGCTGTTGTTTCCTCCACGATGAGGAACAGCAAAACATCGGCGCAAGCCTTCTCGCTTTTGTATTTTTCTTCGCAAAACTGCATTATACATTTAAGGGCCGGAGACGGCGATAGAAGCAAAGGTTCCAAATGCTGAGGTAGGGTCAGCAAATATTGTCCTATCTGCGTGATGTATTCTTGCGGAGCGTAACTGTAATCTGGTAAATTAAATTCCTTGCTGTGCTGTTTCATAGTAAATTCTACTTCTTTGAACTGTTTTTCTACGTAAATGAATATATGCTTCAGGACACTATCATGGATTTCAACAGCTACTTTCTGTAGAGTGTTCAACTCCTTCACGAAAAGTACATTGCTCTCGCCAGTCGTTTCTGGCATTACGGTGTCACGGGCTTTTTTGTTGTAACGGAGAAATCGTAGAAGACATACAGTACTGCTGTTAGAATCCAGTTCTTTCGCATTCATGGAGACATAAAGTTTCTTTTCGCATTGCTCTATTACTTGCATAAATTCGCCCAGGTATTGCAACAAGTTGATGTTCAACTGAAGCAAACTCCAATTTACTTCCTCATCTTGATTCAGCATCAGCTGTTTCTGCACAGTGGTGTATTTTTCAACGTAAGTTATGACATACTCACGAAAAATGCTGATTAACTGGACTAATGATTTGTTCTGAGTGATGTTACCACATCGAACGATAGCATCAGTGAACGCTTTCAAAATTTTGGAGTTGCAGTTATCGAGAGTGCTAACATTCTCAGCAACACTCGTGTTGTTTAACTTTATGTCGTCTAGCATTTTGTTTAAGTAGCTTCTCTCGAGGTTTGGATACTGATCAACAAAAACATCAAAATACATGAAGATTGAAGAAGATAGATCATCTATTTTATCCTTTGGTAGCTCCATCAATATCTTTTCCAGTGCATGTATGAACTGACAATCAACAGTAGCAATAGATGAGAGATATTCGAATTTGTTGGAAGATTTTTTCAGTTGATTCATAACAAACGATTGCTTGGAGTTTTGTAAATTTTTCAAAGTGTCCACTATTGTATCCAGAGGTTCCAAACAGCTGTGGAATGCTTGTTTGCACCATTTTTGTTGGGTTTGGACAAATTCTAATAGAGCATTATTGAACTCCAGCATAACATTGGTATCGTAACAGTCTTCAGTGTTCGAAATTTTCGTCCATTTATCTATGAGTGCATTCTTGTGCACAGTCCTGTAGCATTGTTTCAGTTGAGGTAAACGATCTATTATTCTGAAGATTTCAACATACTTCAAGCATTGTGGTACATCCCCATGTTGGATAAATTGTATCACAGCTGGACTAGCGAGTGCTTCTAGTCGATTGGTAAAATACTCAAACTGCAACGCCCGTTCTGTTTGACCCGGTAAACCAGTTTGAGCAGAAATTGAGTTTTTCAAATCGATGAATTTATTTTTCGCTTCAAAAACATCATTTCGTTCAAGTAAATCATCTAATTCGGCAGTAAGTTTACCCCAACCATCTGATTCTTTCATGCCATGTTTGGCTATGCTTAATTTTTGAAAGGTTGCTTCCAGTCGTTCCAGTTTATGCATGTAGACACCGGTATCCTTATTGACATGGCTAATGTCGTTTTGAAGTTGATGCATTTTATCCATCAGAGTAACGGCTTCTACCTGAATATTCTTAACGTCTTTTACAACGTGAGGCATAGTGATGATAAGTTGATGACTTGATTTTTCTAAAGAGTAGTTCATTTGTTCCACATAAAGCTGCAATCTGGACACTAAAGACGAAACCATTAACTGAAAAAGAGATGTTTTTAATGTATGTATCTAACAGATCCATAATAACCAATTATACATCTTTGTTTTCCACACTTTCATGGTTTTTGAAGTAATCGTTCGTCCATTGGACAACATCAAACGAGTCCTGAGAAAAGCAAGTAAGATCCTGAAACGAAAAGTAGTTGTTTATATTAGCAAAATCTTTATAATATCCGTAATATCCGCAATGATATCAACACATGAAACGTTAATACTAAAATGTGCTGCGAAATTGCTGTCTCGTGTGTTTCAAAGATGATAGTGAACGTCCATTATGGGCGACCCATAAGAATTATTTCTCTGCGTGTGTGTGTGGGGGCTTTTGAAATCGCGGGATCGGAGTGTATGGCATTGACTGCTGAACCGTTTCTCCCGAAACTTTTAGATTTGCGACCACAACTACACATGGACTGTCAAATCAAATACATCGGAAGTTTGGACACCTTCTTTGTCCAGAAATGCTGGGCAACGACGTTCCTTTGCATTGCGGTATAAGAAGCCAGACCTGGAAGCTGTTTAAAGTCTTCGAGTACGTATGTTTTGTCGTTCTTTATGATACAGAAAAATAATTGCAAAAATTGGCGTAAGAGCACGGCTTGATCGTGCTCATATACCGCCAATGGCACAGAGCAGTTCTAGCGATGTGAAATTTCTGTTTTACACTTCGCAAAGGGTATACATGACAGAAACCAGTTTCCAATTTTATACATTATTTGTTTGAATATAGATCGCGACCTGTAAAATTGACGGTCTTAGACGAAAGTTGCAAGTTTGCGAAGAATACCAAATGTAAGTTTCACATACCTACTTACCCAAAATTAATATAACACCGAAAATAAATTTCAGCATAAAGCTGCGTTACACCATTTATGCGTCACTGAAAAGAGGTTTTCTTGCCTGTAAATTGGACCGAAATTCGCCTGTCAACAAACTTTAAGATTAGCTATTTACTGATTTGCTTGGGAAAAGTAAAGGGATTCATGGTTAAAATCGCTGCATGGTCAATACCCGGCAGATAGAGCCAGCAAATCACTGCACGATGTGTTTTTTTTTTTTGGGACTTTAACCTATTGGTCATTCGTCCCCTTTCGGAGTTGCACGATGTGTATTCGGCCAGACAACCGTAGTAGCAGACGTTCCCACACGCATCCGGAAGCAATCTGAGTGCAACGCGATTGAAGTTTCGGGTTGAACAGTTGGACACGAACCGGCCGATTAGGTTAAAAGAGCTGGAAGATGCTCAAAAATTTCAGGGAATACGACGACAGGTAGATGCTAATTTCGAAAGGCAGCAATATGGGGCGCTCGAAGCTTAACTGCTCGTAGAGGAGGAGGATCGAAGTGTGAGGAGCAGAGTAAGCTGCAGGATCATCCGTGAGAATACTCAACCGAAAGAAGTCCTCTTGGCCTCCACAAACGGGATTATGCTGCAGAGAAAAGAAACGAACGACGAAGAGAATGGAATTCAAGTGCCGGGGCAAGTGTCGACAAACAACGTGGCAGTTCAGCAGGAACAAGTAGTTTCAGCACCCGTCGCAATTCATACGCCGAAAGAGGTTCAGCTGTCTGTTGGTTCACGACAAGAGCTTGCAGGTGCTTCATCAACGAACGTTGTATATAGACGTATACGGGTGGCACCTCAATATACTACGGTTCACCCAACAGTTCAGGACAGTCTGCGGCAAGTCAGATGAGGACTACTCGTTGTAATACGAATGTAGGATTTAAACCCATTGTTGAAGTTGTTCAGGCCAGAACACCAGTAAGACCATTTGCCGTAGCACAAATAAAAAAATATGGAGATAGTCAGGTATGAGATAGGAATAAGCAAGATAGTTCTACCAATTCAGATACACTACCAAAAATTATTGAGGGTTGGGTCGCTCAATATTGCCCTTCTTATAAGATACGTCATGATACCTCCACCAAACATATTATCCTCTGTATCCCTACCGGAAATCAATCAGCATCTATAGTCAAACTCGTGCTTCTGCCACCGCCGAGGCACAGCAGGGAATCGAACCAAAGTCGTCGTACCTGCTATCGCCGTCGGGGTACACTCAAGGAAATTCATCCATACTTCTATCACCGCCGGAGTACAAGCAGAAGATGCAGGGGTTAGCTTCGTGTGCACAAAGGGCACCAACGCCCCCCGAATCATTCGTCGCCATTGCAGTAGTTGGGTACTGCTGGTCAACAGAATCAATCAGTGGGCCAGCCGATTGGATACGAGAGCTTTCTGTCGAAACCAACAATGACTCCGGGAAACATCAGAAATGACGCTTGACCGTCGACGCTGCAGTTTCCGTTTGGACGATATCAGTTCCCCGCATCAAGCTCATGGCATCCGAGTCTGCAACAACGGATTTCAAATAATCTACATTTGAATTTAAATCAACCATTCTTCTGAAGAAGCAGGTTGTGTCATGCGTTGCACGTTGCAACTTATTTCGCTCCTCGTGGCTCCACCACTGGCTTGGTCATCCAACTGCCTAGCACACGACTGCATAACTAATGGCTGCCTGCTGGGCCATCAGGTAAATAACCAATAGTTTCTCGCCAGTGTACCAGGATACCTGGATATGTATCAACGAGTCAGTCGCCATTGCTTTTTGCATTTTCAACGCGGCATTCAGCGCAAACTCAAACTCGACCCGAAGTTCTTCTGGAACTACGTGAACGAGCAACGCAGAGAGTCTGGCCTCCCATCGTCTATGGAATTCAATGGAGAAGTTGCTGCCACACCTGAAGGTATATGCCGCCTGTTTTCCGACAAATTTTCCAGTGTATCCACAGATGAGCTATTGAGTGACAACGATGTTACCCTGGCAGCTATGAATGTTCCTGTAATCGGTCAAACGCTCGGTTTTGAAGACGTATATAACTAGCTTTTTTTTAAACTATTTATTTATTCCAAATTTTACATTATTTTACATTCATATATTATCCTGGGTGATCCTGCTAAGTAATTAACATTTCAACCTTATATGCTATCATTAATATCTAATTGTGTTAATATTATTTTTACTTTGTCTATTCAGAATTTTTACCAGGGTTTATTTTGCCTGCGTGCCAGAATTACAGTTGATTTCTTAAAACTAGTTCTTATCTATAGAGAGAATTGATCATTGCAATTGAAGATTGCAATGATTTTTGTCTAAAATTATGAATTATTTTGTTGGACATTTCTTCTAGAGTCTCAACGTTTTAAATTCTATGTAATTCAATAGTACTGAACCAGGGTGGCAGCTTCAAACTCATTTTCAGAACTTTGTTCTGAATCCTTTGAAGTGCTTTTTTACTAGTTGCACAACAACTAGACCATATTGACACAGCATAAAGCATGGCTGGTCTAAAAATTTGTTTGAATATTAGAAGTTTGTTCTTTAAACAAAGTTTGGATTTTCTGTTTATAAGAGGATACAAACATCTTATGTACTTATTACATTTGGCTTGAATGCCCTCAATGTGATCTTTAAAAGTTCATTTTTGATCAAGTATCAGTCCAAGATATTTTACTTGACTTGATCAAGAAATTGGAACTCCGTTCATAGTGACCATATGACTATTACTTGGTTTCAAAAATGCAGCTCTAGGCTTATGTGTGAATATTATAAGTTGAGTTTTGGAAGCATTAGGATAAATCTTCCATTTATGAAAATAGTCTGTAAAAATATTCAAGCTTTTTTGTAGCCTCCTGGATATAACACTAAGACTTTTTCCTTTAGCGGAAATGCCTGTGTCATCAGCAAAGCAAGATTTTTGACACCCCTGAGGTAAATCAGGGAGATCTGAAGTGAAAATGTTATAAAGTATTGGCCCAAGTATGCTACCTTGATAAACACCATCTCTAATGGGTAACTGAACAGATTTAGAATTCTGATAATTTACTTGCAAAGTTCTATCAGTTAAGTAGTTTAGAACTAATATAACTAGCTTATCAGTTCCACTTCATCGTCTATTCTGCATGTCCCTCTCCAGCGGCATATTTCCATCCTGCTGGAAGTTTGCGCATATGTTTCCTGTCGATAAAAGGAGAGCCGTTGATAACTATCGAGGTATTACATTGTAAAGTGCTGTATCGAAGCTTTTCGAGCTAGTTTTTATGGAACTGTTACTCTCTCATTGCAAGCAGTATTTGAGTGCTGATCAACGTGGGTTTACTTCTGGTCGGTCTACAACCACTAATCTGCTGTGCCTGACTTCGTACATTATCGAAAGCATAACTGATCGGACTCAGACGGCCGTTATATACACCGACCTATCTGCGGCATTTGACAAGTTGAATCATGCCATTGCGGTTGCTAAGCTCGACAGGCTTGATGTAAGCGGTAATCTTCTGAGTTGGTTCCACTCGTGTATCACGGGTCGCCAACTAATGGTTGCTATAGGAGATTGCAGATCAGCTAGCTTCTCCGCCACATACGGTATACCTCAAGGAAGCCACCTGGGACCGTTGATTTTCATACTCTACTCTCCGTGCATCTGGTTATCGAAGGTCCTCGCTTATCGTATGCAGATGACCTCAAAATCTATTTAAGAATCTGCTCGATTGGCGACTGCCACTTTTTTCAACGTCAGCTGAATGCGTTCGCCAGTTGGTGCAATATGAACCTAATGGTAGTGAACCCTTCCAAGTGCTCCGCTATCACGTTTTCACGAAAAAAGCAACCGATTATGTTCAACTAATCGGTTCTGGTTCGTCAATCAGGTAAAAGACCTGGGTGTGATCTTAGATTCGCAGCTATCATTCAGGCAACACATCACATATATTGTTGACAAAGCGTCAAGAACCTTAGGGTTCATATTCAGGATAGCTAAGAACTTCTCCGACATCTACTGTCTGAAATCACTTTATTGTTTTCTGGTACGATCGTTACTCGAGTATTGTTCTGCGGTTTGGAACCCAAACTACAACGGTGCTGAGAGAATCGAATCAGTTCAGCGACGCTTTCTCCGTTTTGCGCTTCGTAGACTACCTTGGAATGATCCATTTCGGCTACCCAGCTACGAACAACGTTGTCAACTGATCAACCTAGAGCTGCTCCGTACTAGAAGAGACACAAGCAGAGCCTTGATCGTCGCCGATATCCTGCAGGGTAAGATAGATTGCGATTGCGAGGCAAATCACCCTGTTTGTTCAACCTCGACCGCTTCGTAACAATCTCATGTTAATGCTACCTATGCTTCGAACAAATTGTGGAGTACACGGTGCGATTTCCGGACTACAGAGTGTTCAACAAAGTGGCATCTGTCTTTGATTATCATATCCCACGAGATGCGCTTCGTCGAAGGTTTTCATCTATTTTTGCAGGCAGGAATAACGGACTATGAGATCAAGACTTACTATTTATTATTAAATGTTTTTATGTTATGACCATGATTAAATGTGTAACTGTAAATTTTGTATGTATGTATGTCAATGTATTTTTAAATGATTAACATCATTGGGGCTACCCCAGCCTGTTGATGAAAATTTAAAAAAATAAACAAGATACCTGCCACCCCAGCTGCCAATCTAATACTGGCTCATTGACGCTTCGCTCAGCTTTAATACTGCCGAACGAATGAAAAACATTATGGTTGTTTTTATGAGGGACTTTAGAAAATTTGCGAAGGTGTACCCCTTTTATATCGTTCACTACTGCATATGGGACATCCCATTTGAAATTTGTGATAGGAAAGTACTTAGCTTAGCTTAGCTTAGCTTAGCTTAGCTTGACTGACTGCACGTATCGATGGTTGCTACTCCGTGATTGATCAGAATCAGTGAAATTGCACAATGAATCAACTGAATGGGGCTGGGAGTAACCGACCATTCTCACTGTACACGTTTCAGTGACTCAATTTCTTTACTAATCAATAACGGCGCCGGCCACGTCCTTGCAATCAGTTGGGAATAGGGAAGGAAAGTTAGTGTGACCTTTGCTGATTAGGGACCGTGTTTACCTCTGCATCCCCACAAAGGTCACAGGAAGGAGGTTTTTCTATGTTAGTAGGGTAGGGGTCGATGGATCAGGATTCACCTTGATAAGTGATGTGATCATATATATATATATTATGCATTATAAAATTAAATGAACATTCACACATACATACACATGTATACATACACAAACATACACATACATACACGTACATATACATACATATCGAAACCATGGCCAACTCACCTTGCTATTCCCACACCTACTATTACGACCGCCGGTCTCACATCGCATCACCATGACCCGTGAATAGTGCCACCTAGCCATCTCCAGGTTCCGGGCAAGCCACACTTTATGTTCACTCCCTTCCTGGTCTCCACACCACCGTACATCAAACACACTGACATATGCGATCTTCCATGCCTTCCTACTATGAGTCACATCTTACTAACACCCCTCTACATCTCTCTGCAATTCTATTTCACGCCACCGGACAATGGGTCAACAAAACAAAAGATAGCGTGACATGCCCGTTGCAGTCTACTACAAAACACCGTACCCGGACTCTCGCCACCGAACAACAAAAAACTGTATCCATTGTGCAAACTTTTCACCAAAAACATATATGTAAAAAATGCAACTGACACTCACTGGACTGCTACTGAAAACAAAAACAAAAAGGTGCGTTCAAATATCCTAAAGGTCCTGGAAAAGCTGAAAAACGGAGTTGATCATTAAAACAATCATACACCTGAAATAAAGGACTTATGAAGCCCCTCTGAAAAGCAACACATTTTTCTAGATGACATCCTTTAAAAAGTCTTCCTTATACTAGCCACATTCCAACGACAGCGGTACAAGCAATAGAAGATCCCGGCTTGATCTGAAATAAATGGCTCATCCAGCTCACGGCCACATGTCAGCGTTTTATGAAAACAGTGCTTGCACTAAGGTCCCTTTTTGCACGGTCTTTCCTTACAGGGGCTGTTCTCGGCAACAACTCCAGAACGGAAGTTGCTTCGACCTAACTCAAGTCACACCTCACGTCTTGGGCCAAAAGCAATCATACGGAAGTTTCCCAAAAAAATCACAATTTCTGGTGTAAATACTCAAAATTTAAAAAACTGCACCCTGACCACTGCATGGAAATGCAACGAATCCAAACAAAACTTTAGCAATATAAAATGTTTAAGCATGTGAATCCATCAACTCTACTTAGTCATCTCTACACGGTTCCATACCAAAAGTGGAACGTATCGCGCAAAAAAAAAAAAAAAACTGTGTATACAGAAGTTCAGAAATGACATTTAAATGTTCATGCTGAAAACAAAAACAAATTGAGCCCCGAATCGAGCTTCGTGCTCCCAAGATAAATGGTCTTGGACTGCAAAGACAATTCCAAAGCGTGCCGAAACCATTCATCAAATGAGAATTGAAAACATACAATATGATCCAAAAGTACACGATCTTCGTTCGCACCCCGTCACACCAATATTGTCAAATTGACAACAAGCGTCTCCACGCTTCAGCCGGCAATCCTCCGGGATCGCACGACCTGCAGACGCGTGAGACAGGAACATGCGAGGGCCACAAGTCGCTCCTTACTTCCAGGATGTCAACACATCACTGAATGCCCACCAAACATACAAATCTCATACACAAAAAATATTCAACAAAAAAAAAAATGGAATGGGACACAAAAGGTGAAAATGGAAAGAGCTCACCCGGGTTTCCAGAACATTCCACTGCTGTGGCTGCAACATCGAGCAACCAGAGCAGGTCCGCGCACCCTCCAGACAACACTCCGTTCCTAAGGAGATGGCCGACCATGAACGCTCCACGACCATCAACCAAACATCTCCGAGTGACGCGGGTGAACTCGAGCTCCTCCTGTCACCGCAAGGCTGCACGTTCGGGGCTCCGTCTGCACCGGGGACACTTTGTTCCCACACCAGTCGAAAGCCTCGTGTTGGACCGCAATCCACTCTTCAGCGACCTATCACTATCAAGATGAAGAGCTCAACACTACACAACAACTTCCACTATCTAATCCTCTCGAAAATTTTCCTTCGAAATTCTTACTCGCGGTAGAACAGAAAAACCATGACAGCTGATGGAAAACAAACCGTCCGCGCGCAATGCTTACTGCGATCTCTGAAATTTGTGATAGGAAAGTACTGTGCATTAAGTGAATTTAGTCTGCAAAATAGAATGATCACCACCAATCATCACCTTCTATTTGCGTTATTATCAATAGTGTACAATTGTTAAAAGATTATTTTATAATTAATTAATACGCGGGAAAATTTCCAACCTATCTTCGAGCATTAATTAAGTTATAAGCGTTTAATTTGTAATTATATTTCGTGACGGTCGCTATTTTAAGATTTTTTTCGACACCCTGGAACCCAGTCAGAGTGTGGCGCATATATGCTGTCATTTTCGACCAACAGCTTTGTGCGTTTCTTTTAAAAACTGTTAAGTTTTAACAAATGAATGAATTAAATTAGCAGATTCAGCGTAATTTTCTACATTTTGAATGAAATACTGATCGTAAATTTTCTGTGGGCCAGAAAAGCGATATTATTGTTCAAAATATCCACTCGAAACGTAGCGCGGTCGATTTCAGAAATTTTAGAACGGCACCTCTAGACAGGAATAGATAAAAGAGACGTAAGTCCTACACAAAAAAAGAGACCGCGATTCAATCAATCTTGCTTTCAAAAATCTTATGATCCAATCAAGGGTACCTGGTTTCTATTATTTATAGTGGAGGTAGAATTAGACTGCTGGTAGAATTAGATTACTGCCGTTTTACGCATAACTGTCCCATGTTGCAAGAGTTGTAGTTTAGAAAAAAGCGTTTTAAGTTTTGCGTCACTATTATGTAGAGCTGGTAAGATTCGTGGTAAAACCCACAAATTTATGAGTGGCATTTGAAGATGTGGCTGAGTTTGGATGTAATCTGTGGTATTACAAACAATAAGATTATTTTTGTATGTAAAATACGAGGTAACATATTCAGTGGGGCTGATATGCGTAGAATCTTGCCTTGCAGCAGAAAGTTCTAGACATATCAGTCGCACTGCATGATGTATTGATGGATCGTTGGCGATAGAATTTGCGTTTTCAACTACACATGACATGTGCATTACTGTTTATGCTCCAACCATGATTTTGATTATTTTTTATCACCATATCATAAGGGAACGTTCATTAATTACGTCACGCAAAAAATGACTTTTTATAACCCCCAGCCCCCCCCCTTGTCACGTTTTTTGTATGGACTTTCAAATTTGTTTGTATGGATCGTCACGTTTTCCCACGTTACAATTCCTTCAAATTGAATATATTAGCGTATAGAGATATAGTTCTTCTTCCTTAAAAAGTGCTAAATTTGTATTTGTGACCTTTTGTTCAAGAGAAAATGACTACGAAAGCCATTGTTTACTTGTTTACAGTTACTTGTTCAATCGCATATTTCTGGCTACACCAAAAACTTGTTGGTTCACTAACAACGTTTTTATCATATTTGAGTCGGTATAGATTGAATATAGTTAAAAATAAGAACGCTTACCATTTTCGTATAATTTGATAATCTACAATTTCACACGAACATAATCTTCAGGTTGTAAATGATCAAGTCTCTACTGCGATGATTAATAACGTAGTCAAATTGTTTATTGAGGTAAATGGCTTGAAAGCATTAGCTGTTTTCGCTACCTTTTGCAGTTCAATATATTGATAAACAAGTTCGGAAAATGTTTAATTCATATGATTCTCATATGACTAAAATATAATCATTGCACGATGGCGTCATCATCAATTTTACAGTTCAGGGAGCTTATTTACGTGGACTGAATTATTTTCGGTAAGATCGGTTTGACATTTTGTGTTCTAAATTTATCACGATTGAAATAAAATTGCAGGAAAATAGACACCAATGCTTATTTTTACATTAATTTCTTGAATTTAATCGTACAGAATCCGGAAAAAGCAAATTGAAATTTTCGATTGAGTGGTTCAAAATTCTAACACCGTAAACAAGCTCCTGAACTGTCAAAGAGTGAGGTTAATGATTCTGGTGACTAATAATCATACACGTAGAATCTGTCGAGTAAATGAAAACAAACACGGTTGTTGCATCTTCATTATATTTGGGTATTTATTGAGCACCATACACTAAGGCAAATTAGAGTCCCTATAGAATAATGATTGTTAGAATTAAAAAAACCATTGCTAAAATTGAAAAGTTGCGTTGGTTCTTTTTCGTAGAAAGCGATTTGGTTTCACAACAAAAACGTTCAAATTGTCAAATCAAAATTTTCCTGCTTGGTACATTTAAAGTTGAAACTTTCAAAACGAATTGTAGAACTGTCAAATCGAAACCGTGGCATCGTTGAAAAGGAAGCAAATAATTTAAATTCCAAAATAAACTATCAACGAGAAAGTGTCGTGTAATAAAAATAAAAATATGCCATTTGCATTGATATAGAAAATAGTTTTTACATCAAGAGGTTTATTTTTCGGATAGAGTGTTGAATTTTCTACCTAAAAGCGTAGCATGGAAGCAAATTATTTTTATTGCAAAATAAAAATTGTTGTTATATTATACATATTATACATACATTATACATATTATACATACAAAAGTTTTTTTTAAGATGAATATTTCACATTTTTACAACATGCCTCACCGCAGGTAGTATGTATGACCAATTATTTCTTCGTCCATCCTCACGCATCCATCCTCTGAATGTGCTCCCATATCTCGAACGAATTCCGCCAATGTTCCAGCATATTCTATCGGATTCTGTTATCACCCTTCGCCTGGAAATAATAGAATGAAAAAATTACTCACAATTTGAATCGAAAACAGCCGACGTACTTTTTACAAAAACGAACACGAAAAACATTCTCCTCGTAATTTTCACCAAAGGCGTACGAAAGCGGACGGGAGCAACAAAGCACGCAGTAGATGCGTACGCAGACAACAACATTTCAAAATTGAAAATGACAATGACGACGATGACAAGCTTTGTGTTGGTTGATTTGACAGTTCTACAATTTTCATAGTAAAATAAACCACTTTTAAATTTACACACCGAACCGAATCATAACACTCTCAAATCAAACGAAAAACTTTTGTTGTAGATAATTTTACTTTCATTTTAATGAAAAATAAACGCTTTTCAGAAGTAAAGCTCAAAACTTTCAATAAAACAAGATTTATATTTTGTGTGTAATATAGAGTCACGCAAAGAGTGAAGCCAAATCTACCTATCGGAGCTACCTATCGAGCATCCCATCTGAATTATACATGCACGCAAAATGAGAACTAATCGAAATAAGTGTTGCATGTTCTTCTTGTCGTAACTCTTTCTAGGGACTCTAAGGCAAATGAACTTAAGAATATCGAAAGGCACTACACGGGAAAAAATCTTGTAGTAGAAACTACCATTTTACCCGACTACGCCTATCTTTAAAACTACCATGAAATTTCAGTCAAATTTACTATGTTTATGGTAAAACCGTCAACGTTTGTGGTATATTTGACAGACCTCATATTGATATCAACCGCACCATGGTTGATCTAATTGCACACACAAAATATAAATCTTGTTTTATTGAAAGTTTTGAGCTTTACTTCTGAAAAGCGTTTATTTTTCATTAAAATGAAAGTAAAATTATCTACAACAAAAGTTTTTCGTTTGATTTGAGAGTGTTATGATTCGGTTCGGTGTGTAAATTTAAAAGTGGTTTATTTTACTATGAAAATTGTAGAACTGTCAAATCAACCAACACAAAGCTTGCCATCGTCGTCATTGTCATTTTCAATTTTGAAATGTTGTTGTCTGCGTACGCATCTACTGTGTGCTTTGTTGCTCCCGTCCGCTTTCGTACGCCTTTGGTGAAAATTGCGAGGAGAATGTTTTTTCGTGTTCGTTTTTTGTAAAAAAGTACGTCGGCTGTTTTCGATTCAAATTGTGAGTAATTCTTTTCATTCTATTATTTCCAGGCGAAGGGTGATAACAGAATCCGATAGAATATGCTGGAACATTGGCGGAATTCGTTCGAGATATGGGAGCATATTCAGAGGATGGATGCGTGAGGATGGACGAAGAAATAATTGGCCATACATACTACCTGCGGTGAGGCATGTTGTAAAAATGTGAAATATTCATCTTAAAAAAAACTTTTGTATGTATAATATGTATAATGTATGTATAATATGTAT
Organism: Aedes japonicus; assembly: GCA_034211315.2. Lineage (NCBI taxonomy): Eukaryota > Metazoa > Arthropoda > Insecta > Diptera > Culicidae > Aedes > Aedes japonicus. The sequence continues at coordinate 157,760 of JASCZW010004458.1, forward strand.
AATATAACAACAATTTTTATTTTGCAATAAAAATAATTTGCTTCCATGCTACGCTTTTAGGTAGAAAATTCAACACTCTATCCGAAAAATAAACCTCTTGATGTAAAAACTATTTTCTATATCAATGCAAATGGCATATTTTTATTTTTATTACACGACACTTTCTCGTTGATAGTTTATTTTGGAATTTAAATTATTTGCTTTCCTTTTCAACGATGCCACGGTTTCGATTTGACAGTTCTACAATTCGTTTTGAAAGTTTCAACTTTTAAATGTACCAAGCAGGAAAATTTTGATTTGACAATTTGAACGTTTTTGTTGTGAAACCAAATCGCTTTCTACGAAAAACAACCAACGCAACTTTTCAATTTTAGCAATGGTTTTTTAAATTCTAACAATCATTATTCTTTGTGTGCAGGCATGGTGAAATCAAACGCATTTATAGTCAGCTGAAAATTGTTGGTGCTAGCGCTTAATTTAACCCTCGGAATGGTAGTTTCTACTGCGGTTTTTTTGCGTGTATGAATTCCATTTATGAAATATTATAATGTTGAACAAATGACAATATGGAGCAACCTGGAATCGAACCTTCAACGTAGATGTAATGGTCCAGTGGCTTAACAACTCGTCAATATCAATGCTTATAATTTATTCATATATCACGCTTAAGGAATTAAAAGTCTCGTTTATAAATTGAACCTTATGAAATTCTTAAGTTTATTTGCCTGAGTGTAGTTTACATCAACACTTGTAAACAAGGGAGCTTAAAAGCGTCTAAGAACAATCACTGAACCAAATAGTTTTATGAATTTCATAAGGTTCAACTTATGAACGATGCTTTGGAATTTCCTCGGGAATTTCATAAGGCTGACTTATGAATGGATTTTGTTTTACCCGACGTTGCTCTTGTACGCTTTTAAGTTTTACTGATTACAAGTGTTGATATATACTAAAGGGCAAGTCACTGGACCTACAACCTCAACGTTCATGGTTCGAATCCAGGTTGCTCCATATTTTTATTTATACGACATCATTATCTTTCATAAGGGAACGTCCATTAATTACGTCACGCAAAAAGTGACTTTTTATTAACCCCCCCCCCCCCCCCTTTTGTCACGTTTTTTGTATGGACTTTCAAATTTTTTTGTAAGGATCGTCACGTTTTCTCAAACCCCCCCTCCACCCCCTTACCACGTGAAATAATTAATGGACCTTCCCTCAGATAAATTTATGAAATTCATACTGATTCCTTATAGCAAATAATCATAATGTAATCTTATGAATATCGAAAGTTTATTTCGCTGAGTGACGTTGTGTAAAACATGATCCATTCATAAGTCAGGCTTATGAACTTCCAAAGCATCGTTCATAAGTTGAACGTTAAGATTATTTGCATGAGTGTAGAAACAAGAATTGGTTTGTTACCCGTGCATAAATAATGTACACGGTTTTAACTAGTCTTCAATAGAAGTGAGTTATTAAAAACAACAGGAGCAACAATAGAATAGGGCCTAATAACATTTGTAAACGAAGCAAGCCCGTTTCTCGCAGAGCTTAGGGTTGTCCACGAAAATAAATGACATCATTGTAAAGGAGGAAGTTCATGTTGATGAGGGAGTTTCCTCTTTCACGATATCATTGAGTGTATGCAAACCAACGATCCGCGAGAAACGGGTTCACAAATGCTGTTAGGCCTCATTCTCCGAATTCTCCGGAATGTGAATCGTGTCGTGAGCGTTTCCCAGGTTGACGTGGATTTCCGGGTTGCCAGATATCCAGATATTTATGTAAATAAACATATCACATAGCCGCAGAGATCAATACCGTTTGAAGCAAGTTGTTTTATATATTACAACTATTATTTCTTGACAAAATCGTCAAAAGGTCGAAAGGAACAATTGTAAACAATGACTTAAAACGTAAATTTCCTGGAAATGCCAGGTTGCTTACATCTATATCTACTACCGATGGGAAGGTAATAACTCCTTCTATCTGTTTCTGGTGCTATTTTGGTTGTGGGAGCAAGCAGATTCCAGAAAAATACGCAAGAGGTCATTGTTTACAAATGTTACTTTCGACCTATTGACTATTTTGTCTAGATTTCATTGTTGTCTTCGAACTTCGATTTAAGCATATCTTGTTTAACATGTTTTTAATTTGCTACCATGTCGATTACGAAAGTTAAAATTATGATTATTGCATATCAGACTATAAAAAGAGGGGATCCAAATAACATTTATACTGGTTGGAATTTATCGTAATATACTCGTGTTCCAGTTTATCGAATATAATTATGAAGATCATTGTTGTACGAGAGACTTTTATACATATAAACGTCATTAACCTCGTCAATACTCAAAGACAGAATCTTGATGTCCAGAAATACAAAATACATTAAAAATAATAAATATTCTTATAAAATAGGGACCGTTTCTGTTTATTTTTATGTTATTGTGTATACATTTACGGATTTAAAAAAAATATATTCCATGTTGCAACTAACCTATTTCATAATTCCTAAATTTGTTGAAGTGTGAATAATTTTTTCATACATTTTATTCTGCTGGTAACAATTGCGTCACTGTGTTGCCATAATGCAAATGATGGGAAATAATTTGAAAGCCAACTTTAACTGAATAAGTTTGAAATATATTTCTCTAATCAGTCTTCTCTCATATATATACATCCTTCAAAATGTATTGATAAAAAAAAATATTAATTGGCATCCCTGATCTAACTGCAACCTGCAACTTAGTGCATTTGTTTTGATTTCTTCAGACTGCCGGTTGATTTTTTAATCAGCATCTAATCTACATAATAAAGAACACAAGTTCTTCAACTAAAAGTTAATTTTTTTGTTCATTACTATGCATTTAACGAACGTTTTTGGTGTTCTGTTAGTCGCCAGATTGTTATCCGCAAAGTTCTTACACATCACGGACTGTGACGAAACCTACAACTATTGGGAGCCTCTACATTATGTATTGTACGGAAAGGGTAAGATAAAATCAGGGATTTTTGTTTTATTAACGAGTTTATCAGTTATAAGGAGATCCCCAAACTTTTAGTTAACTGGACATATGGGTTATTTAAAAGAGGTTTTCACTTAGAGGGAAATGAGTAAGATGAGTATACGGTAAGACGAGCATGTTTCCTTTAAAACTACAGAGCGGTAAACACAGTGGGCGATTTACGTTACTGAGACCAAAGCTCCCAAAAAATGCGATATTCGGAAAATGATAGTTTGACACTACACGCAAAAAAAAAACCGCAGTAGAAACTACCATTTCGAGGATTAAATTAAGCGCTAACACCAACAATTTTCACCTGACTATAAATGCGTTTGATTTTACCATGCCTGCGGTTAGATCAACCATGTAGAGATTGATATCAATATGAGGTCTGTCAAATATACTACAAACGTTGAAGGTTTTACCATAAACATAGGAAGTTTGACTGAAATTTCGCGGTAGTCGTAAAGATAGGCATAGTCGGGTGAAATGGTAGTTTTTACTACAATATTTTTTCCTGTGTATAATTTCACCCTTGGTTAAGGGCTTATGCTGAATCATTCTTGGCGACAGTAATTACCTCATCATTTAGAATTGATATAACTCAGAGTCGGTACCAGATATTGAAAATTTAATCATATCAGTTTGTATGCTTACTTGCTGTGAGCAATCTGATAGAGTTCGATTTGATGTTCATTCACTAACAATCGAGATTTATCAATTTGAAATAGCAAGGTGAGTTTGCGAGAGCAAGATAAAAGATAGGGAAAAATACATGGAGCAACGATTCACCTTAAAGATGCAAAATACTTATGGGGTATGATGAGCATAGCTAATTTATGAAGATGAGAATAATTACAATACCAGAGGGTAAGAATAGTCACAATTTATTCATAAAAATTGTCATGACTATAAAAGAGGCAGAGCAAAACATTTCTTATAACAATTATAGTGTTTCAACAAAACTCTTTATAAAACTAGAAAAGAGAAGAAAAATGAGTATTTTCCATTTAATTCCAACTACCTTTATTGCTTACCTTGAAAGATACGCGTATTTCGTCTACAATGTGCAGACTCCGTCAGTGTCGGCTTTTTTTTATAACTGAGTATGTTTTCAACCAGGTAAAAAGCATTGCTCATGACACAGTTCAGCGATATAAATAGCTTATTCTCTTTAAAAATGCTTTTAGGGCTTCTACAGATTTAGTGCCCTTTTCGCATCGTACGATGTAACCACATAAGTACAAAGTAGCACTTGAAAAATAAGTTATCTTAGGATTTCTTACTCAATTTTGAACACATTTTTTTATTCCATTTTAGAATAGATCCTAAGCTTAACATGATCTCAATCACTACATTGTAGATTTTCAAGTTTTTTGCATAAATCAGTTGGTAAAATCTCTCGCTATATCTTTAAGCCGGTTCTAAAAAAAGATCGGAAAGGGATTTTTTTTAATGACTCCCAAAAAAAAAAAAATTTACAGCGATAGGAAGATAGCTTCCTTTCAATTTAAATTCTTAGGGGTACATCCAATTTTAAAACCATTTAAAATGGTCCTTAAATTGTTAAAATGCCTTATGCTAAGGAACTACTAATTGGTTGAAGTCGTAGTGCTAGCTTTTTTTACTACAGGTAATAAACCTTCCGTTGTAGTAAAGCAGAAATTTAAATATGGGAAAAAATAATTGATTCATCGATTTTTCGATTAGAAATCATCCAGTTTCGTTGGTTCAAAAATCATAGTGAGAAATGCTTTTGTTTTTCCACAATCAAAAAGCAAAAGTTGAGAATCTCCCTGCGTAGATAGATAGACGAATCCAGGTTGAAAAAAGAAGAAGACACTGAGAGGTGATACATTTGACAGCTCCCATGTTAAAGTATGGGCCGAACATTTTAAAATGCCTCTAATACATTCAAGTGAAATTTAAATTAAACGCGGTTTGTTGTATGGTGGAAGAAAAATCCAATACTGCAAAACAGGGACATTATTTTTATTTTGCTTAAAATGTATTTATTGAGTAGTTTTGGATTTTTTTCTATCACACAATTTGAATTTTTGAATTTTTTTTTCGTTGAATTTTTTAGAAGCATTTTAAAATGTACGTCCTATACTTTAGAATGAGAGCTGTTCGATTTATCACCACTCGGTATCTCCATATTTTTTAAACCTGGATTCGTCCATAGATACATACCTTTTTTAGAGGTAAATCACCCGGCCATCATGTGACAATGAAAAACAGACAATTTCACTGTCACGAGAAGAAACGAACTATCATGAGCGTTTTTGTCATTCTCATACCATCATGCAGTCATGAGGTTTTTTCGCATACGATTTTGTTTCACATATTTCTAACTAGTCAACTTGAAATTACCCAATATGTAATCGACAAAATGGAATATGTATTTGATGTTTCGTTATGAAACTAACAATTTTATCAATAAATGTGCTTGTAATAGCGTTGACCAAAACACTGTCACGTGCTGTCATGACGAAAAAATCGATGAGATTTAGGAGAAAATCTTCATCATTGTTTTCTCGCAGATGAGATTTTAAGGCGTAGGTCGGTAAAAATCAGAAGGTCATTTTTCATTGAAAATGACATTTGCAAGCCTTCGATTGAATACTACCAAACCCATACACTGAACTTAAACATCATCCCAAGATCGTCTGAAAAGTAACTCGATTGCAGCATTCGGAAATCGGATGATTGTCTTATCGTTAGATCCGTATGACGATCAACCATGTTTCGTCTTACAATCTACCAAATTCAATATGTTTGTTGAAAAACTTACCATAATCCGCGATTCAAAATTGGTTTGAATTACTTACCGTTGAATGCATTAAATTGTTTAACATCTGACTCCCACCACCGTTGATCAAGGATGGCTACGGGAGCCCAAAAACTGGAGGAGTCATCAGACATTTCTCCAAAAACTTCATTAAAGCGGTCGGGTCTACATCCTTTTCAACTTGTAAAGTGACTGAATCATTACCATCAAGAGCCATCTCCCTGTTGTCCAAGGTTTGCTTCTCGATTACAAATCTAGATCTTTTTCCTGTGAGCCTTCGGACTTTCGGGCTCCAATATCACACTTATCAACTAATACACTGCACAACTTCACGCACACAATGAATTCTTTAAAAGGAATTAATTTGTTCCATTTTTTGCCCACAACCAATTTTCTATTTTTTTCCAAGTTACGATCCATAGCGAGATATGAAACAAAATCATGCGAAACTGCATTGCAATCTTGCTTTTCTTTTTAATTTGGATGTAGCATAAGCTATATTACTTTGTCGTAATAGCCCAGGGAGTAAAGCAACAGTCAGAGCGATCCCAGATGTGTACCACTTGGTTATCTAGTATGGTATAAAATAAACATTTCTGAACGTTTAGTTTCAGAAGGCTTTTGAGGCAGCAAAAATAGAATAAGCGTTTTATTCTGACAAATTTTCAATTCTTTATTTAAAAAAAAACGAGATTCACACTTCTCGAGTGTATTCAATCGTATCTGATTAATAGTAAAATATTCATGAATAAAATACGATCATTTTAAATTTTAATTTACCTGTATAACTTTGAAATATATTGTTTCAGGTCTGCAGACGTGGGAATATAGCCCTGAGTATGGATTGCGATCATATTTGTATTTGATTATACATGCCGTACCTGCATGGCTCTTGCAGAAAGTATTGCTACTTGATAGTACCTCATTGTTCTACTGCATCCGTTGCATGCTAGCTGTTGTGTCTGCTTCGCTGGAGACCATTATGTTCAGGTATTTAATTAGAAACTATTGTTATTTGTATTTAGTAAACTTTTGATAACCAATGAAGGCAACGTTTCTGATCGAAATGATTGCAAATTAGTTCGCGCGGGTGTTACTTACTGTTTTGTTTTCGTTCTTTTTTATGAATGGATGTGGAGTGGAATGTGAGTGGAGTTCACCTGAATGTGGTTTATGACCTGAAAATGAAGAAAATTTTGCTTCCTATTGAATTCCTATTGAAAATATCACAAATAATACGTGATGTCTTAAAATTACGCTTCGGATACATACTTAACTTACTGAACGCACTGTATTTTACTACCACAGTTTTTAAATGTGAAAAACTGATGTCTCATGTTCAGAACTTGAGATTGGTAGCTAGCAGTGGACATGTACCCTGTGGTGCTTGGCAGGCGGCGGGTGATCAGGACGGTGACTGAGCAACCGGTGTCTAAGTAAGGTGCAACGAAGAAAAGATAAATAAAATGCTTCCACAGAAGACCGAGAAGAAGGCTTAAGTTTACTCTCACCATATAAAAACCGTCTTTCTCTGGACGATCAAGTCGATTTCCCAGCTAGAGGGTTTGTTTGATTGGCATCGCTCTTGATCTCATATAATTTACCGTTACATATTGAATCAAAGAAAGTGTGAGCTGTTTAGTCGAATACCTGTAACTAGAAATAAGAAGAAAGATTAGTATTTCTAGGGTTTTTTTTCATTAGGGCGAATCTACAATTGAGAGATTCTCTCCGGGCTCGCTCTCTTCCATTCTTTAACCAATCACCTTTACGTTTTTCATTCTACTATTTGTAGAGTATGCTAGCAAGCACTGTTGTGTTTCGATCTGTACTAAAGAATGCCTCGTAAGTTTTACAATGGCGCTGTAATGAATGAAAGAGAGCGAGCCCGGAGAGAATCTCAATTGTAGCTAGGCCCTAATGAAAAAAAATCCTAGATTTTACATTTAATTCCAACTACATTTATTGCTTATCTTGACAGATGCGCGTTCTTCAGTGTCGTGTACTAATAACTCGACTCGAGTCTTATCTTTCTTCTCATTTCTCGTTACATATTCTCATCAGTAGGCAGCCAGCCAACGGTGGCTAGTGAATTCAAACGATTCCTATATTATTCCAAAACGTAGACATCATCTTCTTGAGAGTTTACGGCTAGAGTAGCATGTCATATGGAAATTTTGAAAATAACGACCGTTGAGAAAAATTTAAGCACTGATCTCTAATAATTCAATCATTTTTGCGTAGAAGGATGAATCACGGCCTCGTTCCACTCTATGGTAAAAAAAGTATTCTGAAGATGGCAAAAGCTGGAACCAAGGGGAAATAGTAAGAAGGTAATGAGTGTTGATGTGATACTCGGATGGAAGGAAGCCGAGAAATCCTCTACACGTCCACGAAAAATCACTGGGATGTTGGATAGTAGGGAAAATGTTAACAGCAGGGTTCGTTTTGGTTAACGATCCGCCAAAAGCATGGGACTGCTCCAATAAGCAATAGAACATCGAACGCCAATTGCACCGTACACCAAATAGTCCGGCATGACCTACTCACCGTAAACTATATTTTTCGATATTCAACACTCCGATTGCGCTGAAGCACCGCGAAGCGACACCCCAAGGTCAATGCAATTGCAACAGAACAAAGAAGAGAAAAAAGCACATAACCCACACATACGTATACCTCTCTATTCATCACGCTATCGCTCACGTCAAGGCATCTTCATTACTACTACATCTACGCACAACTCCCCCCCAAACGTATGTACAAAAAAGTATGCAGACAATCTAAGATATCTCGCGTCTTAGCATCAATCTTGAGACGGGTTGGAAAGAGCTAAAAAAAAGTGTGGTTTTATGACGGCAGCTGTGTTGAAGCGTTCCACTCGATTGCCGTCCAGCACGCAATACCGATCAGGTTAAGAGATGTGTATTTTGGGTTCAGCGTTTGCATCATCCGAAGTGGACGCACAAACTCGCAGAAGCTAAAGCCGCTTTAAAGAAGCAAACAATACACAACGAGGAAAAGAGAATTGTGAAGTTCTTCGATAACCTTTATCAGTTCGCAGTTGGACAACGGTGCGGCTACTACAAACCGGATCAAGCTCGATGATTGAATCCAGAAAAATGTTGGCGAGTTGTTGATTCCTATCTGCGCTACGGATCCGTTGTCACCGTCCGCACTTGTTGACCCTCCTACGCTAGACGAGATTCTTAAAATATTGGCAAGAATAAAAAACGTGGTGATGTTAACCTCTATTCGGAGTATTATAAGTGCAGTGATAGTAACACTCTTGATGAGCTTCATCGACTGTTTATTGAGGTGTTTACTTCCAACGAGCTTCGCGAAGACTGGAAGAAGGTGGTTTCTGTGGTTTCCAATACCGAACAAAAAGAACCCGGAGCCGATCGATTATTTTTGGCGTATAAGTTTGAACAGCCTACAAGGTTGACGCAACCTAGATTCTGAATAAATTCCAGACATACCCCTCTTTACACATCAATCAGCTTTTCTACCAGAACGTTCTAAGACAGTCCTACATGTCTTGCAGCAAGTGTTGCAGGAGAACTGGAACGAGAGAAGGCTATTGGTGTTAATATAGCTTAACATCGTTGGCATTCGACTGGGTCTCTGACGCCATTACCGAGCATTCTGAAAGAACGTAGAAACGATAGAATGTCGCTTAAAACAGTCATCAGTAGTGATTTACTTTCAGGTAAAGAAGTTCCAAAATTTCTGATTGACCGAGTTATTGGATGTCTACAATGGATTGGATTTGCAGGGTGAGCAGCAGCAAGTCCTCTGGCAGCATCAACTATCCGGATCGATGTCACGCGTGCAAGATATTAAACAGGGATGCCCTTTCGCACTACCTCTTTAATTTGAATATTGAGGTGGCCTTGGATGCAGTTGACAATGAGTTTCCCAACCTTAGACTGCACCAAGAGGATTACATAAGCTTTCCGATCATTGTTTTCGTGGATGATCATAACAGATCTTAATCAAGCTAAAAGGACATTTAAAGAACGTTGGGCTGAACATAAATGAAAGCAAGTGTAAAGTCCTAGAGCCCAACGCTAAATACATAAATGAGGTAAAGATGCTGAGAAGATAATATACATTAACCGAACCATTACGATACCTAGGCGTGTACTTAACAGCCCGGCTGGATCGATCGATGACTGTGCGTCCCACATGCAGAAACATTGTGAACACGAAACAACACCTCACGAGCTGTTCTTGAATTCCTTAAGAAATACCGTCCAGCCTAGAAAATTGCTAAAACAATATACGAATCTGTTATTGCACTCCGCATGACCTACGGAACTTAAACAGTCTTGTTGACCTAATACAGCAGGAAATTTATTCGAGGGTACGAGCGGCAGATTGTGCAGGTAATGTTTAAATATTGCAATGCTCAGGACCGCGACACATTGCCTAAATCTGTAAATCTTCTATTGGAAAAACGGCAAATAACAAGAAAATTCGCATCTATCAAATGCGATGGTGGGAGCATGTGCATAGGAGGCCTAGATCGCACCCCTTACGAGTGGCAGCACGCCTACGATCCCATCGCTTGATGGCTTGTCGGTCTTGCTATACTTATTATACATTATTCCGATACGAGGGAATATATAGTGAAGGTTGGAAGGAGCTGGCAAGTAACAAGGAACAATTCCATCAAAATTTACTAGGGATATACGACCAAGACGAATCGGACATTGTGGTTTTGTTTGTGGTTAGTTAATTTTATAGACAAATAATATTGGTTTGTTTTTATCTCTCAACCATTTCGGAGACCGATTATGATACATACCAGGCCATAAATAATGCCGTTCAGGACGACCGAATATCATGCATACATTTCTTTTATTTCTTTCTCATAGCGAAAATAATAAAAGAACAAAATAAATAAAGGTTAATTTAAATTTAAAAGAAAATATGATGAAAATGAAAATAAAAAAGAAAATGAAGATAAAATTATTTCGATGTATACCGCCATTAATTGTACCATAGTGTAGTGAAACAAATTCTGCTTTTAGTCATCTTTATTTTAAAAGAAATCCTTCCTATTCGGTACGATGTAATATGAACTCACACACTCATACACATTACTCACCAATTTTTCAAATTGAACACCTTATCACACGCGCTATCTTCACCATCAACAATCATAAACCGAAGCTTTTCTCTCACATCTCCGTATGTACTCACACCTCTTTTTAAAATTTGAAGTTTATTTATTTCGTCAATCATCGTTGTAGATTACATATACATTTACATTTACTCATTTACGCTTACATTTATATAAAGTTAGTATTTACGGGGTACAGCTCTCGTAGTTAAATTTCTTCTTATTGCCGCTTTGAGCATAGTAAAAGCAATTATTCCACAATATTCATCATTCTGTTCATTGGTCTATTCTTAGCATAAATTGTTCTCTGAAGCCTTACATGAATAATTTCTAACTATCAAAATACGTGATGGTGCATAAAAGTTCAATCGTTCTAATAGGTTTGCCGAATTTATACGCTGCGAGATAACATTATTAACGAAAGAGATCATAACGATTTTTCGTCTTTTCTTCAGTGATTTAATATCAATTAACATGCCACGAGACACATACGAAGGAATAGGAAATGAATTCCAGGCTAGTTTTCTAAGAGCAAATGACAAAAAATGTGTCTGTACAAATTTCATACGACTAATGTATGTGTCTTGGTATGGAGCCCAAACAACAGAGCAATATTCGAGAATGTATCTTACGTACGTTACATAAAGTGTTTTGATAGTATATGGATCCTTAAAATGACAATTGAACCTTTTGATGAATCCTTACATATTATTTGCTTTGAGAATTGTTGCATTACATTGGTCTACAAAGGTCAATTCAGAATCAAGAATCACTCCTAAGTCTCTAATTTTGTTCCATCTTTCAATTAACTGATTTCCTAGAGTACACGTGAAATCATGATGAGTAAGTTTTCTTGAATAAAAGCGGAAGCCTGGTCGGCGACCGGAGGTTTCAACAGTAGCTCAAACGGAAGACGGAAGGCATGATGACCGCTTCAAAAAGTCAAGTCAAAAAGTATTTGGCCAAAATGGATATCCACATGCGAAAGCGTCAGTCCAAGCCAATCGTGTCGGAGAACCAAGCGGAAAACCAGAAACAACTGCGGAACATTCTGGTCAAAGAGATCTTCCCGGTTAAGCGGAACGTGCGCAGGCATGCTAACTCTCCAAACGTGCCCGAACTCCGCCCAGTCGAGAAGTTTTCGGCCAATTTGAAGAGGACAGTATATTCAAAAAATTTCGTGGCCAAAACGACGAATGATTTGATCGAAAAAGCAACCAAGCAAATGAAGAATATGCCTACAAGCTTCTTTTTTCACCGATGGCCAATGCTCCGGCTAACTGGCGCATGGCAGCGCGGCAGCGAGTAGCAGTATTTTTGTGAAGTATATAACATTTCATTAAACGCAATGCAATTTGGTTTGTTAAAATATTTTTTTTCCGTTCGTTTTTACCATCCAGTGACAGTGACAGTGACCAAAACAACAAAATAAACGTATTATGATTTTACTTCATTATTTTATAAATCCTGAAATGTTAATTCATGTTTGTTAAGTCGTAACGTAGTTTATGGACGATCGAAACTGCTCGAATTGTATTATCAGCAGTCATCTCACCTTCTCTCATACAGTCCATTATCAGACCTTCGCAGCTTCCGATCATGTAGCCGATCGTTATCACACATTCTCATTTTACCCATCTTCCCGCTGATCCATATAAACCAGATAGCAATGCATTAGATGAGTCAGTATCAAATAAACAGCCTTTTCGCATCGCACGGAGTACCGTCGTGTATAATCAGTGGAGCTCAAATAAAGTGTCGTCATTTCGCTCAAAAATCCAAGCACAAATTATTCCAACTTCGAAAAACCTACATAAAGTTTGGTCCTTCGAACCGGATTTTTGCTCTTGGAATTTGTGCTTGTGATTTGTCGTTGTTGTCGGTTCAAAGTTGATATCGCCGGGTGTGACTAAAGCCGGCGGACGGACCGAGAAAAGAAATTGAATATCGAACCCAAAAAACAAGTGGAACAAGTGAGAACAATTTAATTGTTTCGAGTGTGCTACAGTGAAACAAGAGTGGTTGGTGCTTATGGTCGCTGATTCACCCGTCGCCAAAGAATAGTCGCTTGCAAACGGCTATTGACTACACCGAAGTATTGTTCCCGAGCACTATTGTCGTCGACTACTAAAGCGTGGCTTGGGTGCCACTTTCGCAGCTTGGCTTGGGTACACCGCGTGGGGTGGCTTGGGTTCCACGACTACTGTAAGTACTACAATCTGCATGCTGCATGTGATCCAACTGGCAGGAAAAATCAACTTAGCTGAGGATTTCTGCATCGACAAACTTTTCATCACTTTTGCATGATCGACTTGGTTGGAATTTGGGAGGTTTTTGATAGTTGACTGGACAGGTGCGCACGTGTTTCAAACGTGTTTCGTGAATTGTTCTCGAACAGGCAAGAGTCATAATGCCGTCTAATTTGAAAAAGTTAGCAAAGAGTGAGCGATTCTGTCTCGACTCGTTAAATAATATGGTGCATTTGGTGGATAATTATTTAGAAGATAGAGATAGGGACATGCTTGAGGGCTGGCTGGATCGCTTAACTGAGATTTTCGATGAATATAAAGAGAATAGGTTGCTGATGGAGTGTTCGGAAGAATATCAAGGAAAGGTGAAGCAGAAGTTAGAGCAAGAAGAAGAAGATGAAGAAGGTCAGCCCCAGTCGGTGGAACAGGTGAATTGCGAAGCCCGTGCCTCAGTCGAACTCACGTATTTGAGAACGAAGGGTTTCATCATGTCCAAGCTTCGCGCTAATGTCCCTGAACCAAGACAACCTGCCTCCCTGCGGCAACCTGCCCCTGTAAATGTTCCACAGACTCGTGTCAAGCTGCCGGAGATCAGACTCCCAATTTTCGATGGGAATATCAGAGAATGGTCATCGTTTCGTGACTCATTTCGGTCCTTGATCGACTCGAACCCCCAACTGAGTAGCGTGGACAAATTTTCGTACCTTCTATCTTCTTTGTCGAAGGATGCGAAACGTGTCATCGAAGTGATCGAAGTCACGTCTGATAATTACCTGGTAGCGTGGGAACTCCTTGAAAAGCGATACGACAATAAATATCTAATCGTCAAATCGTATGTCGAGGCGCTTTTTATGATCGATCCAATAAAAAAGGAATGTCATGAAGCTCTAAATCGTTTGATCGATGCATTTGAACGCAATTTGCGAATGCTGGAGAAAGTGGGTGAACAGCCAGGGAATTGGAGCACGCTATTAGTCTTTATGCTCAGCTCTCGTCTAGATCCAGCAACGTTACGTCACTGGGAGACGCACAGAAAGTCAACGATGGTGCCCACGTATACTGAGCTAATTGAATTCCTACGCAGCCAAAGTCTATTGCTGCAATCAGTCGACGCTTCCAAATCTCGATCATCCGATTCGTCTCGTTTCTCCTCCCAGCGCCCCGCCTCCTCAACAGCACCCAAGCAAAATTTAGTGCATTCGGTAATGACGGCTCAGAAAGGCTGCCCTTTTTGCAAACAGTCTGCCCACTCACCATACCAATGCGAAGTCTTTCGAAAAATGACCCCTCCACAGCGTTTCGATGCCACAAAAAGGAACGCTCTGTGCATCAACTGTTTGTCGCCTTCGCATCTCGTGAAAGCTTGTACGAGTGGTACCTGCAGAGTTTGCCAACAAAGACACCATACGATGCTGCACCAAAGGACTGTCGCCCCAAGTACCCAATTGGTCCAACCTTCCACCAAATCGTCGTCATCGGAGTCACCCTCATCATCATCGTCAACTTTCAGCCACCAGTCGCAGTCTACTCCACCAAAGAAACCATCACCAGTAGAAAACCAAACCCAAGCCACCGCGGTCCCTACCCCCCAAACAAGCCACTTTTCGATGCCCTTCGCCGAAGCCCACCTCAACGTTCCTGCAACTGTCTTGCTGTCAACTGCTCTTGTGAAGGTCTTCACGTCATCTGGTTCCTCGCTCTGGGCCCGTGCTCTCTTGGATTCCGGATCCCAGCTCAACTTTGTTTCGGAGCAGCTCGCACAACGGTTAAAACTACGTCGCAGCAAGGAGTTCGTACCAATCAGCGGTGTTGGTCTCTCGTCTACTTCATCCAAACACACCACCATCATTCGTATCCAGTCCCATCGGGCGGATTTTGAGAATAATTGGAAATTCCATGTGCTTTCGAAACTGACTTTGGAGTTGCCGAATCAAGACGTCGTTATCTGCAAATCCAGTTGGCCATCTGATATTGTTCTGGCGGATCCAACCTTCAACAAACCAGGCTCCATCGACTTGATATTGGAACGCCGTCTCAACGCCAGTCTCGAACTGAAGGAAGCATACTCCACATTTATTCGAGAGTATGAGCAGTTGGGACATATAAAGCTGATAGATGACTCGATGTCTACTGCAGGTCCCACCTACTATTTGCCGCACCATTGCATCGTTAGACCAGATAGCAGCACCACAAAATTGCGCGTAGTCTACGATGCTTCATGTCAAACAGATAGTGGTCATTCTCTCAACGACGCACTGTTGGTTGGTCCCGTCGTCCAAGACGAACTTTTGAGCATTGTCCCTAGATGTCGCACACCACAATTCGTTATCATCGCTGATTTCGAAAGAAATGTATCGGCAGTCTCTGGTAAGGGAGTCCGACCAACCGCTGCAACGCATTCGATGGAGATATTCGTCATCACACCCGCTGCAAACTTACCAGCTCACAACGGTAACATACGGAACATCTTCGGCTCCGTATCTCGCAACGAGATGTCTCAAACAGCTTTCTGAGGAGGGATCAGAGAGCCACCCAGCTGCCGCCGTTGTTCTTGGTCGTGACTTTTACATGGATGACATGCTCACTGGAACTGATAGTGTCGAGGAGGGCCAAACACTCTGCCAGGAACTTATCGAACTTACTAATTCTGCAGGTCTGTTGCTCCGCAAGTGGGCATCAAACAATTCGGATATTCTGGCAGTCGTTCCGCCTAATCTCAGGGATGAACGTACCCTTTTCGAGCTCGATTCCACTGCCACTCCCATTAAAGCACTTGGTCTTCAATGGGACGCCTCGACGGATGTACTACAATTTCATGTACCGAAGTTCAACACACAATTTCCGGTTACCAAGCAAACTGACCTCTCGGACATTGCCCGCCTCTTTGATCCTTTAGGCTTGGTCGGTCCAGTGCTGGTTCAGGCAAAGTTGTTCCTGCAGGATCTATGGCGAGAAGGTTGTGAATGGAAGGAGGCGCTTACTGAAGCTCGTCAACGTTTGTGGACAGAACTTCGAGACAGCTTATCTCATCTGCCAGGCATAAAAATCCCTCGCTGGGTCATAGGAACTACGGAAGTCGTATGCCTTGAGATTCATGGATTTTCTGACGCATCGGAAAGAGCCTACGGAGCCTGCATATACATCAGGGCAGTATCGTCCACGGGCGACATCCATGTTAATCTGCTCACCGCCAAATCTAAGATAGCCCCGAAAGGAAAGTCAAAAAATAGTGGAATCATCAGCCTTCCCCGTCTTGAGCTGTGCGGTGCTCTTCTATTGAGTCACCTATTCGAAAAGGTCGATTCCAGTTTGAAACTTACAACCAAAACCTTTTTCTGGACGGATTCGGAGATTACGCTCTACCAACTAGCAGCCAACCCCTCTCGATGGAAAACTTTTGTGGCGAACAGGTGTTCGGAAATTCAGCGCATTACAGTCCGAGGTATCTGGTCCCATGTAGCAGGTTCAGAAAATCCTGCAGATGTTATTTCGAGGGGAATGTCTCCTGCACAACTACGGGATTGCTCGGCCTGGTGGAAAGGCCCAGATTGGCTGTCGCGACCGTCTCGATTCTGGCCCCCTCTCGGGTGCCCACGAAATAGAAGTTTCAGCTCAGAGGATCTGGAAGAACGAGCTGTATCTCTTCCTGCTCAAATACAGCCAACAAACGAACTATTTTCGCTCTACTCATCCTACACCAAGCTCGTCTGGACGGTAGCGCTACTTAGACGATTTTCCCATAACGCGAAATCCATTCGTTCGACGGATCGTCGTATTGGGTTCCTGTCTACGATGGAGATCAACGAAGCGGAGCAGTCACTAGTGAAACTTGCTCAAACGGCATGTTTCGCTCAGGATTTCGTGGAGATTACCCGGAATGATCAAGTCAAACCCAAATCTCGCCTAAACACACTCTGTCCGATTCTAGTGAATGGCATTCTTCGCGTCGGTGGCCGGCTGCGTCACGCTCCGATCTCCTATGATCAACGACATCCTATGATTTTGCCGGACAAACATCCCCTCACGGAGCTTATAATGGTTCACTATCACCAAAAACTGCTGCACGCCGGTCCGCAACTCCTCACAGCCGTCGTACGGGAACGTTTCTGGCCGCTTCGCATCAGAAATCTTGCTCGTCGAGTGGTTCATGCCTGCACCAGATGCTTTCGATGTAAACCCAAGGTCTTAGATCAGCTAATGGGAGAGCTTCCTCCAGAGCGTGTCACACCAGCTTTTCCATTCCTGCATACTGGAGTGGACTACTGTGGGCCGTTTTCTTGTCGACCTACTCGTAGGGCCACAGCTATAAAGTGCTATGTAGCTGTATTTGTCTGCCTGGTGACGAAGGCAGTCCACCTGGAGTGTGTCTCAGACTTGACCACCAACGCTTTCATCGCTGCCCTGCGCCGATTCGTGGCGCGTAGAGGCAAACCAACTCTGATTGAATGCGACAACGCCCTTAACTTTCAAGGAGCCAAAAGGGAGCTCCAAGAGTTGGCCCGACTATTTCAGTCCCAACATCATCAGGACCAAGTCTCTCGCAGCTGCTCGGAAGACGGCATCTCGTTCAAGTTCATCCCTCCCAGGTCCCCAAATTTTGGTGGACTCTGGGAGGCAGCCGTCAAGTCTATGAAGAACCACCTCCGCCGAACTGTGGGAAATGTGATCCTTTACCAAGAAGACTTTTTGACTCTCCTTACACAAATAGAAGCCCTACTAAATTCTCGTCCGTTGACACAGCTTACCTCGGATCCAAATGACCTCGAGGTGCTCACGCCAGGGCATTTCTTGGTCCATCGATCGCTCACTGCCATTCCGGAACCCAACCTTGGCGCCGTACCAATCAATCGATTGGATCGTTTTCAGCAAACCCAGGAATATGTTCGTCGAATATGGCAGCACTGGCAGACCGAATATTTGTCCGGACTGCAACCTCGAACTCGGTGGACTCAACGACGCAACAATATCGACGTTGGCACGTTGGTATTAGTAAAGGAAGAGAACATGCCACCACTGAAGTGGAGCATCGGCCGTATCACGAATATCTACCGGGGAGACGACAATTGCATCCGTGTCGTTGATGTGCGGACAAAGGACGGAGAGTATCGACGGGGCATCTCTAAAATCTGCGTGTTGCCCAATCAACCAAACAGCGGGAGCGCCGCTGCCCAGCAAGAAGGACAGTGATATCCTTTCATCGATCGCAGTGTTTCACTGCGCACCACCGGGGGGTCGTATGACCTCCCGGCCATGTAAGTCGTTGTTATAATATTGAATTTCAAAAAACTAATAGAATTTTTCGTCCCCCTGCGTCTACGATGTCGCCGCTTGCCAACTACCACGAGTGAGGTTCAAACTAGCTACGATTCGACGGTCTGTCGCTAACCCGACGCATCCACTATACGTCGGATAGACTTGTGGAGTTGCAATGTGGAAAGCAAGACCTTAGAATGCCAGCCAAGTGAAAACCTGCTGCCGGACCATCCATCGAAGGAGGCCTCATACTCATCTCATCATCCACTAATCGAAACTCGAAACATGCAACAACTCGGATCGGATTCACGCACAAGTACGCTCAGTACTTCGATGCCATCGTTCATCGTCCGGTTACGGACCCGTGGAGGCCGGTTGCCTCCGCTCCAGTTAAGTGTTGTTTTTTTTCTTTTTGATTGTTTGAAAAAGCCGCCTATGTTTGTTTCCAGAATATGATCCAGCCGTGGACGACGCAGCCACGCAGTACGAGGAGAAGGATGTATGGGACTGATTCCGATCGAAGGCCAAGGTTACTACTTCTACACCGATCAGCTGATCGTCCGAACCTACTAGCCGAGTAGTCACATGGTCACGAACCCGAACCCGATGGGATACGACGTAGCACGTGGAGAACCTAGCAAGCAGCAGCACATCAGCGAACGCAGTCGAGGCGACAAAGAGGAGAAAGGGGAGAAGAAAAGAAACCGCAGCAGCACGATCATCCGACAAGAAGAAGAACTTTGGAGCATGACATCAGAAGATGATCAGAAAATTGATAAATTAGAATAGCAAAGAACCTGAATTGAATTGATAGTTAATAGATAAGGGTAGATGGATAACAGCGTAGCTTAATTGACAGACTTGAAGTTGATTAGGAATGTTAAAATTAGTTAGTTAAAATTTGCATTTTCACGGTGGCCGGCATGTTAAGTCGTAACGTAGTTTATGGACGATCGAAACTGCTCGAATTGTATTATCAGCAGTCATCTCACCTTCTCTCATACAGTCCATTATCAGACCTTCGCAGCTTCCGATCATGTAGCCGATCGTTATCACACATTCTCATTTTACCCATCTTCCCGCTGATCCATATAAACCAGATAGCAATACATTAGATGAGTCAGTATCAAATAAACAGTCTTTTCGCATCGCACGGAGTATCGTCGTGTATAATCAGTGGAGCTCAAATAAAGTGTCGTCATTTCGCTCAAAAATCCAAGCACAAATTATTCCAACTTCGAAAAACCTACAATGTTATTTATTACATGTGCTTTTATTTTGGTCTCATTTTA
This sequence comes from Aedes japonicus, assembly GCA_034211315.2. Classification (NCBI taxonomy): domain Eukaryota; kingdom Metazoa; phylum Arthropoda; class Insecta; order Diptera; family Culicidae; genus Aedes; species Aedes japonicus. Next base: position 177,487 of record JASCZW010004458.1, read on the forward strand.
ACAGATCTGTGAACCGTCACTTCGGATCGCTGATTGCGAAACTGTGGCTTATGTTCCAAGCATTCAGTCCTGGAATGTATATATCAAGTACAGCATTACTACCAAGGTAAGTAGATTCAAATACACTAAACATGGAAACTTCTAGTTCATACACTGAAAATTTATTATCGTAAATAAACTTTCACTCGTTACGACATGAATGTTGTTCGTAGAATAAATTTTTCGTATATTGTATGAAATATTCATATTCATATAATCGCTGCTTTTTTTTTATCGCACGCATGCATGTTGGTGTTGCTAATTTATTTATCTCAAAATCAAAGTTGAAGCGCTGCCGAGAGTTAAAAGTTTATACTCATTAATCATTAATCTTCTGACGAGTCACCATAGTGAGATCAACCACGGAATCAAAACACCAATAAAAAAAAATGTCAAAAACATAAAAAAAATCGCTAGACAATTACTAGAGTCAAGTTTCTTTTTAATTTTCTTTACAAAATATTCGTAGCTCTTTGTATTGGTTTCGTACAATACGCTTGGGTGGTAGCCCTAACTAATATTATATTTGATATTTACAACTTGCGTTTTATATTTTAAGAAACGTTAGAAGAAAGTGAAAAGAATGCTTCCATATAAACGCCCATCAAATCTAGTTTTCCAGTATTATTAGCCAGACCTGTTGAGTTGTTTTAAAATATTCAACAAGTTTAGCTAATCAAACCTTGGAGACTGACACTGCAATTGGCTTTGACGGCAGCAAAAATGCACTCATTTCAATGCTAAACCACATTTACATATGTGCGTGAAGCCATGTAAGCAAGCCTTCAACTTAACATGGAAGTTCATATTCTGAAGAAAGCCATGTTTCACAAAAAGCAAATATACCACAATCGGAATTGGAAACTAAATATTTTAACGAGTCTAGTTTGGATACCAGACTACGGCAGTTCCACTGTAGGACAGTTTTCATATCTCCGACCTGGTTCGATGAATTATGCATCGAAAGATATGATTGTCGCTAGGAGAGCGCACGAAATAGTCAATTGCTTAAGGTATGATTTCAATTTCGGAAGCAAGACAGAAACTAAGCTTTTAAGAGGATCTTGTATATTGAACATGTTTAAAGTGAATGCCACAATATCCGAACCAACGAAAAAGGATTTATGTTGCGGAATCTAAAATAAACGCTGATTTGATAGCTCCTGTTTGGCAGCTTCAAAGCTACAAATCATTTATTTAATTATTAATCTGGATAGGATAACAAATTTAGATATAAGACTTACTTTTTCAGTGTTTGATTCCAAACAACAAAGGTTATGGTTCATGTGCTCGTAGGCACTAAATTATCTGTTACAACTAGGAAAAAGAAATCCTTATAACAAAATACTATTTCAATCTAATAATATCGCTCACCTTTGAGAATGAATAAGCCTAGGTTATCAAATTTAGCTTTAACTACTTTAAATGTACTTTAATTAATTTTAGCGAACTTGTAATCTTTTGTGTCACGTTTAATCAATTCATTATCTTCTTCCTTTTTTTTTTCTTCTGCTCGGTCTGTCTAACGTTGACACATGTCATGCTGATTGTGAGTATCGGGCGTCATCTCCACCTGACCGTTGTGCCCAGGGAGTGTGGCAACATCACCCCGCCCGTGGGATGACCCATTTCCGGCACGGTCAGCAGTTGTTTCCTCGCTCTTTTTGCCACACCCTTGCCTACCTTAACCTCCAGTGGACCAAAGTAATCCACGCCTACAAACGTGAAGGCTCGAATAAATGGAGTGAGGCGCACCTTTGGCAATGGTGCCATGATTGGAGGTTTAGGAACAGCTTTAATGACTTTACAAGTCTGACAATTTCTTGAAACCAACTTGATTAATGAGCGTAGTTTGGGTATATAGTACCGCTGTCTAATTTCGTTGCAAACAGTCTCGTTGTTAGCATGCAGGAAGCGACGATGGTAACTATCAACGAGTAAAAACGTTACTCGATGCTTGGTGGGTAGAATTATTGGATATATTGCATCGTAGGTTGCATAAGGTGCTGCTTCGATTCGGCTTTTGAAACGAATAACCCCTTGATCATCCAAGAAGGAGTTAATCGGTATAACGGACTGCTTCTCGATACCGCACAATAATCACCTCTCTTTTAGAACCGACATCTCGTCCTTGAAAACCTCCGCTTGAGTTTCTTTCCAGAGGGTGTTTTCTGCTCTCAATATTTCTTCGCTCCGTAAAACTGCATCTTGATTCTTCGGCAGCCTTTTCCGCCAGATTTCAATCGCTCGATGAACGTAAGCCATTGCTTTTATCATACGGTTCCAATTAGAAAAGCGAGAAGCGTCAATCAGTGGAACTTTTGCTGCACAATTATGATGTTGGCAATTGTTCCGTAGCTCTACTGTAGTTGAACAAATGTGTTTTATTTCAGACAGCCAATGGTTTTCTGATTTCCACAAGAACGAAGGTCCACGGAACCATCTACTCTCAGGATCAAAGCTTGGCCCGGGCCCCCATTTCGTAGCTTCGTCGGCGACATTCAATTTCGATGGGACGTATTTCCAGTTGTCCACATTGGTGATGGAAAGGATTTCTCCGACCCGAAAGGCTACGTATTGGTGATAACGTCTGGTATCGGAACGCAACCAAGATAGTACTGTTGATGAATCGGACCAATAATAACATTTTTCAATGGACAAGGTCAGAGCCGATGTGATACTTTGAGATAAACGGGCCCCGATCAACGCTGCCTGCAGCTCTAGCCGCGCTATCGACAATGGCTTCAGAGGTGCAACTTTTGTTTTTTATGGCCGCTAGAACACAATGGCCTCCGTTTTCGATATTTATCCGTAAATACGCCACGCAGGCGTATGCTACTTCACTGGCATCAACCAGTACGTGTAATTGCAATCCCAAGAGCGAATTGGAATGAACACCTTTGAAAAAGCATCGAGGCACCTTCACTTCAGAGAGTAGACTAAGCAGATTTTCCCGTGGATGATATAATGGGATATCAACCCCAAAGGATCGAATAACTTCATGATTGTTTGGAGGACCTGCCGCTTAGTAGGTGTAGTGTCGGCGGTCTGGATCGTCAGAGGAATCAATGCAGCCGTGTCGAACGTAAACATGTCGGAGGAAGGAATCCAATTCAAACCTAGCACCCGTTCAGATGTCATATGCTTGTCAGAGCACAGTTCTTTGTTATAGCTGCCGTCCGATTCTCCTAGAGCCGAAAGTACTGCAGTAGAGTTCGATCGGAATTTGCTGATTTCGAACCCTGCAGCTGCGTGTATCATTTTCACGTCTTCAACTAGCTGTATCGCCTCAGCCTCTGTGTCCGTGCAATCGAGAAAATCATCTACGTAATGGTTGTTAAGGATCGCATCCACCGCACGTGGGTAAACTTCGGAAAACTCGCAAGCGTTTTTATTTTTAATAAACTGCGCTGAGCATGGTGAGCATGTGGCACCAAAGGTAGAAACATCTATGATATACGTTTGTATGGGTTCATCCGGACTATTTCGCCATAAAAACGCTACGATTGTTTATCTTGTTCCCGAATCTAAACCTGGTGAAACATTTCACATATGTCCCCGCAAATCGCGATGTTTCTTTCTCGAAATCGGAGAAGAACTTCGGGTAACGAAGTGAGCATGTCCGGTCCCTTAAGCAAAAAGTCGTTGAAGTTCACTCCTCCAGCTTTAGCGGCTGCATCCCAAATCAAACGGATTTTACCAGGTTTTTTTTCTCACTGGTGACCACTCCAAGTGGAAGGTACCAGACTCGTTTAGGATCTGCTTGTTCCAACTCTTCTATAGACGCTTTGTGACGGCAAGCCCCCCGTTACAGCGACGCTTTAGCCCAGATGACAACGCAATCAATCGTAAATATCGGTGACGTGGCTCCCGTACGTCATGCGGAACAATTGAGGATGATGATTAAGAATTGAAAGGAACAATAGGAGTCAGGGTCATTCTTTAGACGTGGTTATTACTGGCTAGTGCACTAGCACTAGCACTGGAGGCAGCTGAACAGGAGAATCATCTAGCTAATCCAGTTTTAATGCAGCAGTTGGTAGAGAAATTACCTGGTTCACTTAGATTAGACTGGGCTATGTTTAAGATGCAAGATCCGATACCTACACTAAGGACATTTGGTAAGTTCATGTCGAAATTGGTTACAGCAGCCAGTGAGGTAACTTTCGACCTACCAGCTGGATCTGGAGCGCATAAAAATGAGCGTTATAAAATGAAGGAGAAAGGTCATGTTCAAACCCATTTATCAGAAGCCGAATCGTCCACTGTTACACAAGTTACAAACCGGAAACCCATCAAACCGTGCGCAGTTTGCGATCGAGAAGGTCACCGAGTCAGCGAATGTTACAAATTTAAATCACTCCAAGTTGACGATCGATGGAAAGTCGTTCAGCAGAAGAATTTGTGCCGCACATGCCTGAACAACCATGGTAAGTGGCCTTGCAAATCATGGCATGGATGCGATATACCGAACTGTCGCAACAAGCACCATACTATGCTCCACTCCGGTCCGCCTGCATCATCACATGCGGTAAATGTCGCATCTAACTTGTCTTCATTTCCGGGAAATTCATGTACGATATTTCGTGTGATACCAGTTGTTCTGACCTATAAACAGGAAACCGTAACGGTGTTTGCCTTTATTGACGAAGGATCTTCGCTTACTTTGATTGAGGAAAGTGTCGCATTGCAGCTAGGCGTATCAGGTGTATCGGAACCATTAACCCTGAAATGGACAGGAAATGTTACGCGAAAGGAAGCAAGATCGCAAAAAATTCAATTGGGAATAGCCGGGAAAACTAGCACTCAAGGATACAAACTAGTCAACGCTCGCACTGTCGAAAATCTAGTCCTGCCCTCACAATCTTTAAAATATTACGAACTTGCTAAAAGGTTTCCACATCTCCGAGGACTTCCGCTTGATGACCATGCGTTAGTTCAACCAAAACTGTTGATTGGACTGGATAATCTGCAACTGGGAGTTCCTCTAAAGTTACGCCAAGGACGGCCTGGTGAACCTATTGCTGCAAAATGTCGTTTGGGTTGGGGTATTTACGGTAGCATCCCAACCATTGATACGACTATGGCTGTATTAAATTTCCACGTTACAGATGTAGCTGATTCTGATTTGATACTCAATGAACAGCTTCGAAATTTTTTTACGTCTGAGAACCTGGGTTTAGACAACGCTAAAGCGGCGATAGAATCGGAGGAGAATAAACGTGCTAGAATGCTACTTGAAGAAACAACACGACGCACTGACGTTGGATTTGAAACGGGTCTCCTATGGAAAATAGATAATCCGGAACTACCGAATAGCTATCCAATGGCGTTGCGTAGACTGAAGGCTCTCCAAAATAAGCTGCAAGCTCCACAGCTGCGAGAACGAGTGCAAGAACAAATAGCGGACTATGAGCGCAAGGGATATGCACATAGAATCACCGATGAAGAAATCAGAACATCTGATCCTCGACGAGTATGGTATCTTCCCCTAGGCGTAGTCATAAATCCCAAAAAGCCAGAAAAGGTACGACTTATTTGGGATGCAGCTGCAAAAACAAACGGAATTTCTCTTAACTCACAGTTGCTCAAAGGCCCAGATTTACTGGCCCCGCTTCCCGCCGTTTTATGTCAATTTCGTGTCTTCCCTATTGCCATAAGTGGAGACATTAGGGAAATGTTTCACCAGATGAAAATACGGATGGAAGATAAGCAGGCGCTAAGATTTCTATACTGCACAGATCCTTCGAAGCACCCTCAAACATTTGTGATGGATGTGGCCACATTTGGGGCTACATGCTCTCCAGCGTCAGCACAGTATGTGAAAAATATCAACGCCTCTGCCTTTTCAGAACAGTATCCAAGAGCTGCGTTAGCAATTCAGAAGTATCACTACGTGGATGACTATCTGGATAGCTTTGCCACAATTCAGGAAGCCATCAAAGTGGTTAACGATGTCAGAAAGATACACGCGGTGGGTGGATTTCAAATCAGAAACTTTCTTTCAAATTCGACCGAGCTTCTACAAGGTATCGGGGAAGCCACGTCAGGTAGCAAGAAGGACTTGTTACTGGAACGAAACTCTATTACAGAATCGGTTCTCGGAATGCAGTGGTTGCCATCCGATGATGTATTTACATATACATTTTTACTCCGTAAAGAACTACAACCAATTTTAGAGCCTGATCACATTCCTACAAAACGTGAGGTCCTGAAGGTTCTGATGAGCTTTTTTGATCCTCTGGGTTACGTGACATTTTTCATCATCCATGGAAAGGTGCTGATGCAGGATATTTGGGCAACGGGTTGCGATTGGGATGACCAAATTAATGACGTACTTTACGCTCGATGGAAAAAATGGTCGCATTTCTTCCCGCAAATCAACACTGTACGCATTCCCCGGTGTTACTTTAGAACACTGATCCCAAATGATGAGGACATGCTTCAAGTCCACGTTTTTGTGGATGCAAGCGAGTCAGCATATGCTTGTGTTATCTACTTTCGTTTGGCGTCAAAAGAGGATATTAACGTAGCATTGGTTGGAGCCAAATCAAAAGTGGCACCTCTCAAGTCGCTGTCAATTCCCAGATTGGAACTTAAGGCTGCCGTGTTGGGCGTGCAATATTTGGCATCCATTGAAAATTTTCAGTCCCTCAAAATCCACCAGCGCTTTCTCTGGAGCGATTCTACTACTGTGCTGTCCTGGATCAATTCTGAACATCGCCGTTACAATAAATTTGTTGCCGTTAGGGTCGGTGAAATTCTAACCACTACGGAAATGAAAGACTGGCGATGGGTTCCAACCAAGCAAAATATAGCTGACGTGGCCACCAAGTGGAATGATGGGCCTCAATTACAGCCAGGCAATCAATGGTTTCAAGGTCCCAGTTTTCTGTACGAACACGAGGATAAATGGCCGCAAAAAGTGGAAATGCAGCAAACGCAGGAAGAATTGCGAACATGTAGCAAAAACTCTAGCCATAGTCATTTACTTCATCATGATCACTATCAGCCATTGATAGACATCAGTCGCTTCAGCAATTGGAATAGGTTGCATCGTGCAATGGCATTTGTATTGCGGTTTCTGAAAAATTTGCATCGAAAGGTACGTGGAGACCCATTGCAGCTTAACGTTCTCCAGCAAGATGAACTGAAACAAGCAGAAGAAGAATTGTGGAAGGAGGCACAGAATGATACATTTGCCAAAGAAGTTAGCGTTCTCTACAAGTCTCGAGGAAAACCTGAAGATCTACACCCTTTGGTTGAAAAGTCGAGTCCTATATTCAAAACGTGGCCTTACGTTGACGATAACGGTGTTCTACGGATGCGCAATCGGGGCAGTGCTGCTACATTTACCCCGTTCGATGCTAAATATCCGGTCGTACTTCCACGACAACATCCAATTACATTTCTACTGGTAGACTCGTACCATCGTCGTTTCCGCCATGCCAATAGGGAGACCATTACCAATGAAATAAGACAACGTTTCGAAATCTCCAGACTACGATCATTGATATACAAAGTGGCAAAAAGCTGCTCTTGGTGTCGTGTAGCAAAAGCAGTACCTCAAGCAGCTGTAATGGCACCTCTTCCAGAATTTCGGGTGACACCTCACGTGAAACCATTTACTTCTGTGGGTTTGGATTATTTTGGTCCAGTCATCGTGCGGGTTGGAAGGAGTCAGGTCAAACGTTGGGTAGCTTTATTTACATGCCTTTCTATAAGAGCCGTACATTTAGAAGTAGTACACTCACTTTCTACCGAATCATGTATAATGGCCGTGAGACGTTTTGTGGCAAGACGTGGGCCTCCAGCAGAATTTTACACAGACAACGCCACATGTTTTCAAGGCGCTAGTAGAGAGCTGCAGCGAGAAATTTCCACCAAGTTGGCTTCAACATTTACTAGCGCTCAAACACGATGGAGATTCATTCCACCTGCAGCTCCTCACATGGGCGGAGCCTGGGAGCGGTTGGTCCGTTCAGTAAAGGTAGCTGCCGGGGCAATTATAGAATCTCCTCGAAAACCTGACGATGAAACCTTGGAGACTATTCTATACGAGGCGGAAGCGATGATTAATTGCCGTCCTCTTACCAATATTCCATTAGAGTCAGCAGATCAAGAGGCCATTACACCAAATCACTTCATTCTGGGTAGTTCTAATGGGATGAAGGTTTTACCACGAGAGCCTGTAACAACTAGTGCCATTCTGAGAAGCAGTTGGAAGATGGCGGAATATATAACGGATCAATTTTGGCAACGCTGGATCAAAGAATACATACCAGTCATCACAAAAAGAACGAAATGGTTCGATAATCCTAAAGAGCTACAAGTTGGTGATTTGGTATTGATTGTTGGTGGAACTTCTAGGAATCAGTGGGTTCGCGGAAGAGTGGTAGAAGTCATTGCCGGACGGGACGGAAGAATTCGCCAAGGATTGGTAAAGACGTCATCCGGAATTCTACGAAGGGCAGCTGCTAAGCTTGCGGTCTTGGACGTCTTGGAGGAATGTAAACCGGAAGAAGGATCTTCAGATATGCAGACCGATCACTAGGGTTTACGGGAGGGGTAATGTGACGGCAAGCCCCCCGTTACAGCGACGCTTTAGCCCAGATGACAACGCAATCAATCGTAAATATCGGTGACGTGGCTCCCGTACGTCATGCGGAACAATTGAGGATGATGATTAAGAATTGAAAGGAACAATAGGAGTCAGGGTCATTCTTTAGACGTGGTTATTACTGGCTAGTGCACTAGGTGAATTAGAATAAATTAATTTAACTTATAAAACTAAAATTCAAATACATGTTGAGCACAACTTAGTGAGTAGCTAACGGATACTATAAAATTAACTTAATTATCTATGAACCTAAACCTAAATATCTATTACTCAATTAATTATAGGAAACGTATACTACTTAAAACTATATCACAGGGCAATCTTTGGTTTGTTAACGGTTACTAGTAGTAAGTAACAACATAATTAGTTTCAAAGGCGGAAAATTAAGAAATATGTATTTTTGTAGGCTATACCAGTATTCGCAGTTCCTGAAACGAATTGTTCCATATCCTAAGAAGTCACCAAAATTTGTAAGTGGTTTACTTTAATATGAATTTCTATCAAAAATTAATAAATTTATTTAGCTTATAGCATTACACCACAAACTTGTGTATGCTTATCAGAGTTTGGAACTCCCCACCCCCACACGCTTTATGCGCGTAGTGTTTAGCTTCATACGCTTAAATCTGCTCCTTAACTTTCAATTCCAGTTCTGGGTTCTGTTTTAGGCGTTTTTCCAGTGAAAGCAATCTCCTAGTAGCCATAGGTAGGCTATCAGGGAACGCAACAAATTCTGTTCGCCATAGTCAGCTCGTTTCGAAGCGACCTTCTATGCGAGATGTTGTTTTTTCCAGGATATCGAGTGCTCGCATATCGTCGTTCGCCTCCAGCTGCCATGTAACTGTTGCTTCCTCTACTTCAAAGAAACGCTTCACCATGTCGTGCAGTTACTGATTGGAGACGACCTCACTATGGTGAAAATTCAACTGCCGCATCTTGTTGTGATCATCGCCTGCTCCTTTTCCATATGCACACCAACCCAGTCTTGTTTTGACGGCTACTGGTCCTGTTTCTCCACCTTCACGTAGTTTGAGTGTCGTTAATAGACGGACATGTTCTAACCCGATTATCATTCTCGGAGTAGCCTCTGAGTAACTTTCTAGAGGAAGTCCTTTCAAATGAGGAAATTCCCGGACTAGACATTTGTAGTCGAAAGATTGTTTGGGAAGCTGCAGCTCATCCACAGTCTGTATGTTTCCAATAGCAAACTTTTTCTTTTGTCCTCTGCCACAAATCGTCATTTTGATGCATTTGGATTCCTTTTCTTCCCTGGTTATGTTACCAGTCCATGAAAGCCAGAGGACGACATCGGTCCATCTACTCCCAACTGGTTAGCAATTCTGGATTCAAGAAGAGTTGAACTAGAACCCTCTTCCAGGAAGGCAAAAATATTTACTTGTCTATCATTCCCAAAAATCGTTACGGGTACATAACGAAAAAGCGCAAACGATTGATTGAAGTGATGGTTCTGTTGCTCTACTCGATGGGTGATGCTTGCCGTCGACGCTACTGGTGCCACTCGATCGCTGTGCAAAAGCTCGTGGTGACGTATACGGCAACCATCTTTGCCACATTCCTTACTTGAGCGGCATGGCCACCTGCGATGTGGAATTAAGCACGTCCGACAGGTTCTTATGGCGAATGGCTTTCCAACGCTCGTCAATATCCAGCTCCTTGAATTTTCGACAGTTCGATATCTGATGATTTGTGTTTTCGCAATACGAACATCCTTTGGAGACTGGAGAGTTGTCCATGCCATCTTGCTTCTTATCGGGAACTAGTTTCGGTGAGTCTTGGGTATGCACAAAAGGCTTTTCTTTGTGCTTATCTACACGTTTCGCGGTGCTATGTTGACTAATCTCCATGTTGAATGAAAGGTCGGACGCCAAGTTGACCAGACCTGACATACAATCATTGAATGTCGCCAGGTTAACATTCGAAACAGCACTTTTGTAGTAACCCCACTGCATTTTAAGAGTTGTGGGCAACTTCTCCACTAACTCCTGCAGAAGCATGGGATTGGCCAAATGAAACTGCTGGTCGGAAATTACCTTATGATCGATTAAGTTCTGAACTGCTAGACCGAAGGTAATGATCGAATTGAGATTCTCTGCCTTAGGAGAAGGGGTGTTACGGACTTTTTTCAACAGCGAGTTGATCAGCACTTCTGGTCTTCCATATAATTTGCGAAGTGTCTCGATTATAAACGGAACCGACGCTGGCAATAGCAGCCGACTCCTGACAGCTTCCAGAGCACTTCCTCGTAGATAACGTTGCAGTCTTGCTAAGTTTTCAGCGTCGTTATACCCGCATACATCGGTAGTGTTTCGAAACGAGCTGTAGAAGATTGGCCAATCTTCTGGGTCCCCTGAAAACGTAGGCAACTCTCGTGGCATCACTTGACGTGCCGCCATCTGTGATCCAGTTGTGCCTAAAGATGGTGGAGGTGGAAGGTAGTTCTGTGTACCGTGCATACCACTAGCTGGTGGTGGAACAGCGAAGACACCTGAGGTCCACGGAATAATCGATGGACCCGATATGTGACACGCCATTGATGTAGGATACTGGTTTCGTTCCATGCCAGATTGACTAACTATGCTGTACTGATTACTAACAGGTATGTTGGTATTACATGCTGGAATTGAAGACGAATTCGATGCTGGTTGTGGCATTCGTAGAGCAAACGCGCTAGGTTCTACACCGGAATCAACGGTTGGTACAGAAAAATCCACTATGCTGCCAACGCTATTAACACGCCTGAGCTACTGTTGTGTGATGCGGTGTGCTGTGTGATGGAAAGGCGAATGCTGTATTGTTTCGGTGAACATAATCCGGCGCGGCTACTGTACCTATCGGAGCCTGTGAATATACAAACGACGTTGCAGGGGTTCTCACGGTCCAAGGCATCGACGACCTATCGATGACTCCCACGGGTCTCGCTGACTGATTGAACTGGACTTTACTCTTAGACTGTGCCGTGCTGGGTTGTTGATCCAAGTGATTATTTTCGGAAGCTCTTATATTTTCATCAACTAGTGGCCAGATATGCGACTGCTGAGGTTGTGTTAAACAAGGAAGTGCTGATGTGGTGATGGCAGTAGGCGATATTAAGTCTGTCATCGAAGTTCGACCTGCTTGTACTGAAGTCAAGGTTTCTTGAGTTGGCTCAATAGAAGTTACTCGCTCCAGACTCTTCAAAATATGCGTAGTTTTAGAAATAGGAGCTGCTGAGTTTTTCTCCTGCGATACAAATTCACTTGCTTTACCTTTGACTTCTGGGATAGTTGGGACCTTCCGGGGCGGATCAATAACAGGTTTTTTTGTGTTCTGCAATTCTGATCAGTACATCTAACCACTTTTCCAGCCTTTTTTGTTTGCACCGTGCGCTCACTATACTTTTTTTGCTCGCATCATCATCTTCACCCAACTTCATCAGCAAATTAAATTTCGCCTGCAAGTACTTCTCTTCCTCTTCCAGCATTCGCATTTTCACCTTTTTGATCTCCTCTAGCAGTTCCAGACACATCTGTATTCTCTGAGACCTTTTACTAGAGGCCGACGTGTTGACCGAGCATACGGACTCGACTACATTTACACCTTTGCTTTTGACCTTAGGGATACCTCCGGTGTTTTTATTTCCCTTCGAGGATTGGGCAATGAATACATGTTCCTCCAATTCCTTATTCTCTTCACCCTCGGGAGTAGTATTTAATGGGTTTGTGTGGGCCTCTTGTGAGCAACTAACACATACAAACGACCGATTTGTGTCACTGATGGAGTCAGTCACGCCAGCACATCCGTAATGCTCCCAACTATCGCAGCAGTCACAGCAGACCATGTTGTCCGCCGAGTCCCGCCTAGAGCATTTCTTGCAGGAATGTTCTCCACTAGCACTCATTGTACTTTTGTTTTGTTTTCTCATGCAATACTGCTGCCATGAAAAACTTTGAAGTTATTGTTGCGGAATCTAAAATAAACGCTGATTTGATAGCTCCTGTTTGGCAGCTTCAAAGCTACAAATCATTTATTTAATTATTAATCTGGATAGGATAACAAATTTAGATATAAGACTTACTTTTTCAGTGTTTGATTCCAAACAACAAAGGTTATGGTTCATGTGCTCGTAGGCACTAAATTATCTGTTACAACTAGGAAAAAGAAATCCTTATAACAAAATACTATGTCAATCTAATAATATCGCTCACCTTTGAGAATGAATAAGCCTAGGTTATCAAATTTAGCTTTAACTACTTTAAATGTACCGTAAGTCCGCTATATTTTGCGCATTGCCTAATTTTGCGCAGTTTTGTATATTTTGTGCTGTAACTATGATTTGCTGCATTTTTGAGATTGACTTTCGACACGAATAGCTTGATGTTGTTTTTGAGAAGGAAATAATTTCTCATCACCATGAGGCTCTAGGAGTAGACAGCATTTTTTAGCTAGAACAAAGTTGTGAAGAGAAAGTATTGATAGTTTCGTTAGCTCACGGCAGGCTGTGAAAATTGAATAGAAGTAGTTTGAAATTGAGCGGAGGGCATTTTGAGGTAGTATTCCGAAACAGGAAACACAGACTTTTGCCAAGCATCCCCATGCAGGGTAGGTCAAGGCGTGATCGAATACACCACCTTGACTGGCAAAAATCTGTGCACTTGATCGTGCTCATATACTACCGATAGCTTTTTTTTTTAATAGTTCTAACGAACTGTCTACTTTTACTCCCAAATCCCCTACATGGGAGAGAAACTATTCCCGCTCCTTTTGGGTTTATTTTTGGCATACGACTTCTGCTTTACCATACATCGAATAGCTTGTTAATTGTGTTGACTTCCGATTAATGGGATACATGATGATGAAAAATGCTCATACCCTAAACCGCGGTTCGTAAACAGTTGTGCGCACTTCTAAATCATCAAATTTTCCGCCCTGTTAGCGTATGTGCTAAGACAAGTGTCAATTGTCACAAGAGATTTTATTACCAGATAAACAGTTTAAAAAGCTGAAATCACTACCAAATGAGGAAAACAGGTATGTACTACATTCATCACATCACATTTCTGCTGTTTGTGTAACACTTTATCAGAAAATTTGCATAATTTGATGCGCAAAATATGGCATCAATTTTTTCACCATGTTCCTTATTGTTTACAGTTCATCATGTTGACTTCCGAGGGAAAGTATATGAGGTATTCTTCGGATAACTTGGCCAAAGCCATGCAAATGGTCATTCGTGGCATCTCAGTTCGACAGGGTGCCTTTCCGTTGAAGATGGATTTGGTGAATCAGAATTGCCTGGTAAGCTAATCAAATAAACCATTTATATATATATATAATATATATATATATATATATATATATATATATATATATATATATATATATATATATATATATATATATATATATATATATATTGCATGATACTAAAAGATTTTTCATTTGTTACAGTTGATCAACGTGCAGTTTTTCTTGATGTCACCTAACAATTGCTTCAGCATATCACTTACTCCACTCGAAATTAACCAATGGTGACAGAAACTGCTATTGCTGTAAAAGACGCCACTACAAGTTTTTCGCATGAAACCGCGGGAATGTTGAAGAGGATGATTTTGAAAAAGCGTTCCGTTTACCCGATGTTCAAACTTATAAGGCAAAGATAAACCGGAAACGTATATCTTGTCAACCTGCACGGCATTCACACATATTTTTTGGCAAAAATCCATGGAAAATTCCACATAATACTGATGTGTTCACAAATGAATAGAAGTATCTGAGAAACACAAATGAAAAATTTACTAACTATCGCTTTTTAAACATAAATCGATTTATAGCTACGTCGCAAATTAGTAGACTTACCCTACTTTACTATCAACATTAATTTATATTGCTAAAACTATACCACACAAATTGATTCAATGTTTGCATAAATATTTATTAGTTTATTATGGTGCGCAAAATTAGGAACACATACATCAATCCATAAATTATATTTTTAAATAAATTTCTGATCAGTTACGAGGTGTGCTGCATTGCGCTCTTTTAATAGACTTGACACAACGTAATAAGTGCAAGACAAGAATTGTGTAACTCTTTCTAGGCCTTTTTTATAATGATATCAAATTTATAATTTCTTAAATGCGCAAAATATAGCGCACTTACGGTACTTTAATTAATTTTAACGAACTTGTAATCTTTTGTTTCACGTTTAATCAATTCATTTTCTTCTTCCTTTTTTTTCTTCTACTCGGTCTGTCTAACGTTGACACATGTCATGCTGATCGTGAGTAGCCCAGGGAGTGTGGCAACAATTTATGATCCCTTATCGAACTTGGATTCCTTTTAGAAAGTTTGAGGAGTAGCATTAATATTATTATTAAAGACTTTATTCAATCAAATTTGGACACACAAAATAGGTCACCAAAATTTTTCCCTGAGCCCGCTTCTTTTCAAACTTTCTGGAAATAAAGTACTACTAAATGGTTAAGTTTTGACATCATTGGTTTATTGAACCTCTTCTCCCAACTCAAATTCCTGCACCTTTGCCTTGACCCCTTTCATCAAATTTTGGGCAATGATAGGACTGACTTGCTTACTTCCTTTTAACCACACTTTCTTTAGTTCAAGTTCATTTTCTATTAGTTTTGGAGTTTTAACGAGCTTTGCCTTCATGATTGCCTAAAATTTTTCAATTGGGCGAAGTTCCGGAGTGTTTGGAGGGTTGACGTCTTTTGGTACAAAAACTACATTATTATCTTTGTACCAGTCTAAGACGGGCCGGGCATAGTGGCAAGATGCCAAATCCGGCCAAAACAGTTTCGGGCGTGAGATCTCAAGAAGGGCAGAAGTCGTTTTTGGAGGCATTCGTCCTTGAAGATTTGTCCGTTGACGGTCCCAGAGGTGATGAAGGGCTGACTCATTTTGCCACATCTGCAGATCGCTTGCCAGACAAGGCATTTTTTGGCGAATTTCGACAGTTTCTTCTTCCGTACACTCTCCGGAACGGCCAACTTAGAGGTGGCGACGTAGTGTTCTTGTCCTAGCTTTTGTTTGGTGTCGGCTTTAATGTAGGTCTCATCGTCCATCACAATGCAGAACGGTTTTGTGAGCTACTCCCTGTACAGTTTTCTTGCACGAGTTCTGTTTATCGCTCCGGTTCGGTGCCTTCTCGACCTTGCACACATGTAATCCAGAACGTTTCATTGTTTGCTGCACAAAACAAACTGAAACTTTCGCCTTTTTCGGAACATCCATGATCGAAATGTCGGGATAACGCTTAAATTGGTTCAATACCATCCTGGCCTTCTCCGGATTTGATGTTCCACGTTTTTTGCCACTACCATTTTTCCGCTTGGTTGGTTGTTCGCTTTGTTATCTTACGGTCCTTGAACGTTTTGATCACATGAGATACGGTTGAATGTGCGATTCCGAGCTGTTTTCCGATCCATCGATGAGAAGCGTTTGGGTTTTCGAAGTGAGTGCCCAAAATTTGTTGGCGCACTATTTCTTCATTCGAAACCATCACTGAAATCACTCGACCGATTTTCACGAAAATCATTACACAATTGACACAACACAATGAAATACATTCAGTTAAAATTTCAATAATTTTTACCGACACGCTAAAAAGTTACGAACAATTGCGTGTGTCCAAATTTCATCGAATACAGTCTTTATAATACTAGCCTGAACATTTTTCAATCTAATGGAGGTGACTTTTGTTATCACTTTCGGATCACTTTCTGAGATGGAAATTCCCTTTTTAAGGATCCGGGTGCGTGTAACACCGTATCACACCTTCATTAGATGAGTCAGGGTCAGATTCTCTACCTGACATTATCGAACATTGGTTTTCATTTTCAACAGCTGTTACAGACTTAAACATTTCTGCATAAGTCTGCCTGGAGCGTTCAGTGATAGAACGCTTAAATTTGTCGCATTGACTTTTGTACCTTGGGCACTCCTGAAAAGCGTGCGTACTCTCACCACTGCTGAATGTAGTTGATGTACAATCAGAATAGTTACAAACTCACAAGCGAGAGAGTTCTTAAAGTAGACAGCAGCTCGATTCAAGTCCTGGACAGTCGGACTCACATCGAATGCAACGCTATCTATCTCCACATTTCGCGAGGGAACGCGAGATAATACACGATATTGAATAATTCGTGGTCACAAATCTCATTTGCTATTTCATAGACACTGCTATACTCATTCTTTAAAAAAACTAAATCAATTAAATTAACTGCTAATAAAAAAAAGTGTGGCAGTACTATGCAGAACAAGCAAAAAGAGGAAAAATAAGGAAAAGACAATTTGGAACTAGAAGCAACTATCAGATCTACCACCCTAGATTAACTATTTTCGTATCTCCCCACAGACAGACACAGACGCACATGCTGCGGGGCAAATTTCACAACAATGCTATTCACTGGGCTTGAAGAGCTATTTAATTATACACAATCGACGACGTCAATAACCTCGACTGTACTGTCGAACAAAAGTACGTTTGCCTGCTGTTGTGACGTAGCTGGGTTGATATCGATGTTTTATTGCGATGATGATAATCAGCAAGGATTTTTTATGTTGTACTTTATTACAAAGCACTCTGTCTAAGTAATGTAAAGTAATTCGCCTCTCCGCGGTGCACTCTGGAAACATTAAGCTCCCCATAACAGCTTAATGAACTATGGAGGAAGCGCCGCGAGGCAGCTGTATCGGTCGTGACATGGGGGAGCAGGGACGATCTTGAGTAGCCGCCCTGTCAGACGCCTCGACACTAGGCCCTGACTTTTCTCGATCGGAAGAAGGACGATACGGCGCGAGGTTCGACAGAGAGATCGTGAACGATCTGGAAGGTCTCTCTCTTCCAGACGTCCCGAACCCGACCTAGGCCATGGATCATCTCGAACGGACCAGCGTTTGGTCGCAGGAGCTATTTACTAAAGACCTATGTAGACATAATGGGTGCAAATGCACAACAGCCTCCTCCCTGAAGTAATACCGAAAGGTGCTTCCGGGGAGGGCCGGGGCCGGGGAGGGCCGGGAAGAACGGCACGACTTTTCCGGTGCAGCGCTCGATTCGGAATGATATCTATTTCTTAATATTTGTATGTGGTTCAAGCTTAGAAAATGTTTTTCACTGAAAATATGTTTTAAATTTCGATTTTAAATTGTGTACAAAATCTTTGTGCTTTGCGAAATTGCGAATAAGTTCTTTGAAAGGTGCAACCCTCTTTCACAATATTCGAGTGAAACATATTGGCTAATTTGGACAAACAGTATCACGATACAAATCAATTACCTAAAATTTGGTGGAATACGTTGATGATGTATTTAGCATTGCAGAGAAGGATCTCTTACCTCTTACTCTACAAACTATAAATAACATAGCTTACCTTGTTTCCTAGTTTTCCTGGAATAAAACGTTTCCATTACAATTAAAGAATTATTTCTTGGCATTTACTTATTTTTTATACTTTATTCTCTTTTCTAGCACGTTTTCAATGTTTTTAACAGTCGCCTTTCTTTCGATGTGGTGGGAAAAACATTATAAGCTGGCTATTTTGAGTATTGTAATTTCTGCTCTTATCGGTAAGTTTAAAAAATTGATCTAAAATTTCATGAACAGTCCTAATCTTCACCCTATAACCCAACTGTCAAGCTATATAAAGCCATTGCTACCATAATCTCAAATTTACTTTAATCCTTGATGTCAGTGCAGATAACATTATTTATAATGTCTTTTTTATTTACAGGATGGCCTTTTGCAGCATTTATCAGTTTACCATTTGTATATAATGTCCTAGTTCAGCAACGACTGTTTAGAATGTTTATTTTTTGGAGTTTTGCGTTTGCTCTTTTAGTTGGAATTCCTTTAGTTATTGTGGATTCCTATTTCTACGGAAAGTTTCTATTTGCACCGCTTAATATTGTTGTTTACAATATTTTCTCTCAACATGGTCCAAATTTATTCGGAGTGGAATCCAAATATTTTTACTTCATAAATTTATTTTTGAATTTCAATGTAGTTTGGTGCTTTGCAATTGTGTGTCCCTTCGTCATAGGTGTCAAATATGCACTACACAAAATTGGGCAAGTCAAGCTCCATGCCAAACGTTTCCAACAAGCTATCTTTTGGAAAATATCGCCTCTATATATATGGATGCTTATTTTCTTCATGCAGCCCCATAAGGAAGAAAGGTAAGTCATTGAAAGGTTCATTTATTATGCTATATATTCTCATCAAAACATATTTTTGCATTCAACGTTCAGAGCAGAACCTGTTTTAACGTATGCCTACGCTTCTCTTATGTATATCGCGCGTCATTCCGAAACTTCGGCTTGTTGTTAGTGAAAGTGACCTCGGAATAGACGCCAGTAACCAGGCATTCTGAAATGGGTCACTGGAACCCAACAGAGCTATCACATTCCATCTCCCGGGCTAAAAATGTTTGTCGTATTAGATAACAGTTCGATGAACTGCAAACATTCTTACACGCACAGTTGTTTGCTTTGCTTTGTTTCGTTATATAAATGATCTATTTTTTTGTTAGTAGTATTTTATTTTGAGTAAACTAAGACAATTTTACATAATATAAAGCTTCATCTAAAAAAACAGTGTAATGCTATTACCATTCCATCTAAAACTTTGTATGGTGCTGTTAATATTAGCACATCGTACCTTTTCTAAAAAGTGACACAATATTGTGATGCTAACTGAAGCAAACAACACTCTAGGGGTCACTCACAAGTGTGGTGGTTTATTTCAGCAGAATACAAAAATATGTTAAAACATCAAGTTTGAAGACCGATTTAAACCAACAGTAAGAATGCTGTTGTGTCACTTACAAGCGTGGGTGGTTTATTTCAATGGAGTTATTTCACATCGAGGAGAAATTATCCAAAAACAGTATATAATTACATCACACGTTCTGGAACAAAATAAGGTTTCTCGAGCTACATTTTTCGCAAGATTTCAAAAACAAGCATCAGTACTATCTTCGAATAAACCGTTGTTTATAAAAAAGTGCTGAGATTTATACCCGTATGTAATTTTTTTAAACAATATGTTTTATCAAAAGCATCAAATTAAAATTTCATGTTTTGTTGTATTATCCTAACAGAAACGTTCATTGTTTATGAATCATAAGTATCTCCACATTGTTTAGGCCAATGTTTTTAAAATGAGGCTATTGGAATAAATTCTTACTCATTTTTGCATAATTCCTAATATTGTTAATACAATGAATCCAAACAAATTGCAAACTCCATTGGTCAAATTTATGGAAATTGTATCTTTCAACCTTGGAAATGGCCGACTGACTTTGTCTCTGAGTTAAATTTAATAACCGTATCTTGTAGGCCTAAACTATGCCAAGGTCGTCCAATTTTTGACAGTGCCTGAATTCTAATCATTGAGTTGCCTCTGCATCAAACTAGGTTTTAATTTTTTCATATGTTTTGATGACGATGGAACTGATGGTAATTAAATTTATTCCTCAAATTTCTTCTTTTTGGAGAACTGTAACGGGATTTTCAAAATTTCTAGTTTATACACAGTTTTCTTTTATCTATTACTCATTCTATGCGTCTAGAATGCAGAACAACAAAATCATTTTGAGTAACTGGACACACATTAGTTTTTACCGCTCTGTGACCTTCTCATTGCAATGGATAACAGCATAATGGATGACCTTAGTAATGTTTCAGTCTTTCATTTATTGATAGGGATGTAATCTTACTTTTTAATCTTCACTTTTTAATCTTTGCTGCACTCACGGTTTTCGTAATTACATATACAATTATGATCATGTCTCTCTTTTTAAAGCGCCTTGATATAACACTTGTTGAATTATTGACCTATGCTTAAATAAACTGCTTAAATAAAATTTACAAGCAAACAAGTAGACAATACTTTTTGGAGTTTGGTATGGAAATGCGTGTCAGTTCGTTATTATTTTAAGCCTCACTCGGAAACAAAAAAAAACAACACTTCATCGTGACAATTTCACCAATTTAAAACCCGTTTCAAAGTAAATTTGGACACATTCAAGTGATCATAGCTCAAGAACTAAACAACATACACGGTTGATCAAAACGTCAAACAAAAGGGGATTTTTTTTACTTTCAAACGATATGTAACAAGTTATTGCATTTCATTGTTTGGAACGAACTGTCGCACTTTACTTGTGATTGATGCCATCATGATCTGCACAGTCGTTGGTGACACTGTACCGACGAACTTATTCCATTTTAAACGCATTTGTTGTGCATTAGTTTTTACCGCTTCCTCGAAGTTTTCGCTTGACAATTGCGAAATATTTTTCGATCGGTCTGAACTCAGGGCAATTCGGAGGATTAATCTCTTTGGCGACGACATTAACATTGATGCGCTATCCACACTCAGAGTATCCTTGTAACGTTTGATTACAAAACACACCGTTGACCTTCTGAATTTTAACACTTTTACTATTTTGAGGCTGACCACGAAGGATTCTCTAGATGTTTGTGCACAATTAATTTTCTTTTCTCAAGTTCCATTATCCGTAATTTCGAGATGCGTCGATCAATCGAGAAAAACTTTTCAACATTTATGCTTTTTCTTGGAGTTTTCCTCCAGTGAAATTTTTTTGAGATTTTATGTTTTCCGTATGTTTGAGCAAATTTCCTAATAATTCGGGAAACGAAATTTGTTCTACGATGCTCCGTTCATGAGTTATGGATTTTTGAAATAAATGATGTTCGGGATCCTCCCTTAGCTCAATCGGTAAAGGCGCGTCTACAAAGCAACACCATGCGAAACCAATAATCTTGAAACGCTAAAAAAAAGAAAAAGATGTTCGGCTCACCGGAAAACTTCAATTGTGTGTTGAAAAATCTGGCAATGCTGATTTTTTGTTATTTTTTTCGTTCAAATATCCATAAATCCTATGCGTGGACAAAGTTTCATAAATATTTGAGACCCTTTTTTTTTGGCCACACTATCTCCAAATAGAATGAAACTTTGTGCGTGTCAAGATTTCGTAAAACCAAGCAGCGTTGAATGCTTCGTTTGAAAAAAAAATGATCTAAAGTAACATATAAGAAGGTCTTATGTGTCTTTTTTTTTTTTATCTTAAGGTCTTTTTTTTATCGATTTCCTCTAACCCAACTTTGCGCTGTAAGCAATGCATATAATTTATTATATTGTTTTCTATTCGTAGGTTTATTTTCCCCGTTTATCCAATGATCACACTCTGCGGTGCTATATCGATTACAACTTTTCTGCAGATTATGGATTTGTTGTTTCAACGATGTGAAAAGCGCACACTACGCGTGCTTAGAGATGCCTTCCTATACATAGCGAGTTTGACTTTCATTATTTTAAGCCTTTCTAGATTATTTGCGCTGTATCATAACTATCATGCTCCCATGGTTATCAGTTCGTACGTAGATGTATCTCCCGCTGCAAAGAATATATGTGTAGGAAAAGAGTGGCACCGATATCCCGGTAATTTTTTCCTTCCTAGTAATTATCGGTTAAGATTTGTTAAATCAGACTTCAACGGTCTGCTTCCAGCTTATTTTGACGAAAAAGAAATGGGATCGACTGTTGTGCATAGTTATTTTAACAACATGAACCAGTTTAATAGTAACATGTTGTTTGATATATCAAAATGTGATTACATGATTGATTTCGACACCGAAAAACCATTTTCGCCAAATGAAACAGAACCAAATTATTCAAAAAATAGTGCCGAATGGGAAATTGTGCACAGCGTTCCCTTCCTTAATTCTGGCCTTTCACACAGCTTTTACAGAGCATTCTTCGTGCCATACCTAGGGAAAAACTATGTTAAGTTTGGTAGTTATAATCTCTTAGTTCGTAAGAAACAATAAATGAAGTGATCTCTGCAAAAAGTAATTTTTTTTCGATGACAATCTCCATCAAAGCACCATTAGATAAGCACTTATTTATATATCTGGCTGATTATGCAAAAAGAGAATGGCAAATTACATTTCTTCGGTTTAAACTCTAACACCTTGTAAAAAAAGCTACGTGAAGTTAATACATTCGGAGCAATGATTCATAAGCAAAATTCTATTTTTCGAAGAAAAAAGACCGCGAAGCAATGGAACCCCGTGCCTACGACGTAAGCAAATTCTACGTGAAAATGAACAGCTCGCGCAATGACTACATGCCACAAGCCGATATGTGCAGAAACTTGGAAGGTAACCTTCTCACAGATGAGTGTGAGGTAAATGAAAGTTGGAAGCAGTACTTTGACAAACTGCTTGGTATTTCAAATGACGAATCCAAAAACAGCGTACGCTTTAGCTGTCGTTGCTGCTATTTGTTGTGAGGAATTTAGCTTGCTGTCAAATAGAACATCTATACTGTGATCCTATACTGTGCTCACTCTAGCGATCCTGATTATCTCTATGATATAATCGAAGGAGGTTGCATTCCTTGTTCGACAGAATATGAGGTTCCACTTGAAACCACGCGGTAGAACTTCAGGCCATCTGTGAACATATCGTGTTTCTCATTTATAGAAAGGGTGACAAGCTGGGGCCGTATTTTGGATCTCGAAACGAAGAATTTTTCTCACACGCGTTCGTACAAAAAGTCGTTCGTTTCGAGATCCAAAATATGGCCCGGATTGCTGCCATCATCGTGCAATCACGCTACTGAGCGCCGCCTACAAGTTGAAGGAGTTCTATGTCAATACCAAGCAGGACTAATGGATGCCCGCGCTACTATGGAACAGATTTTCGCGATTCATCAAGTGCTCCAGATATTTCGCGAATATAACGTACCCACACATCATTTTTCCATCGACTTCAAATCAGCTTACGACACAATCGATCGAGACCAGCTGTGGCAGATCATGTACGAATAGAGATTTCCATTAAAACTGATGTGATTGTTTAAATCAACGATGGATTGAGTGATGTGTTTCACCTGAGTCTCAGGGACCTTCTCGAGTCCCTTTGAGGTTACGGTATGGTGATGGATTGTCGTGTATGCTCTTGAACATTGCATTTGAGGGTCTGATTCGAAGGCTGTCCATTTTTTGGCTTCGCCGACGACGTTGATATCGACACATAACTTTGAGACGATGGTGGAAACGTACATCAGACTTAAGGCTAAAGTAGGATTAGGTTTGCGATTAATGCATAGAAAACAAAATACAAGGTTGGCAATCGTGCCTATTTTGGACTCCAAACTATGCTAAGATCGAACAAAGTTCGCCGAACTACAAGTGACCATCTACAAGACAGCCCAGTTAAAATGATTTCCGAAAACAAACCGACGGGCATAAGAAGAAGGAGCACAACGAGCAAGGTGGATCGATCTAGTAGAAGGTGACCTGCGGACCCTTCAAAGACTGCGAAGCATGCGAGGTGCAGCTATGGACCAAAGATAATCGAGACAACTTCTATATACACCAGAGGCTACACCGGTCTTGGTCTGCTTGGTAAATAAGTCATAAATTAATTATAATGAATTGAAACTACTGCCAGTATTTGTTCTTGTTTAATTGAATATTCAAAGGAAATATACACTTTGCTCACTATGCTTCACCTACAAACTCTCTCCTCCTCACTTTGCTTCGTCGTATACAGATTTGAATTGGTGCAATTGTTTGATCCAGGACTGTTTTCTCAACTTTAAATAAATTTTCAAGTTTTATTCATTGTTGTGCTCAGAATTAACAGTCGCATACTTTATTAAATGTATCAAAAATATACTGTCAACTTATTCTCACCGTTACTGGCGTCGTTGTCACTTGTTACCTGGAATGAAGAAAAAAAGATAGAACTTTAAGTAGTACTGATTCACTATGTTCTAATAAGGATCAATTATTTAAACTTATTGAAATTATTTGAATTTGCAGCTAATTTTTCTTTATTAAAAAGTGGATGAGGCTAAACTAGGTTGTTTTTCGGACACCTGAAGACACATGCCATCAACCATCAAAATAAACTTAGTTAGATTTGTAGGAAATATTGTGTTTTATTTGAAATTTCCAACTTAAAGGGTCACCCTTGCAATGAGGAAATCAACCTACTGAAATATCACATATTATATATTAACTGTGCCCTACGTTGTCACAGGAGATGTGCAAATAGTAATGTCATTTAAATTCTCAATTATTTTTCAAAGGAACACCCTAGAGGAATAAAAGTAACCAAACCCTAAGGAAATATCATGAATCTAATATAGAAAATTGCCTACGATGATGAAAGAGGTGTAAAAATACCATTTAGTTTTTGTTTTTTCAAATTGTCGACTCTTATGGATAATAAGTGGAATATGACATATTACCTGCTGACAGTGGCTATTTATTTTTTAAGAGATGTGTCAATACTATTACCTCCTATATTTCGGAAATTTTACATATGTGCCTCTACCTTGGACGATTTTGTATGAGCCAAAAATGTCAAATTTCGGCCGCTTTGGGGGTCCACTTAACGAGGTCCGATTGAGCTAAAATTTAGCATGGGAACGTTTTTGAGACAACACTTTGAGCACCACTTTTTTAGAAATTCTAAAAGTCGATTTTGGTTGGCACCCTACACGGGGAAAAAAGTATAATTCAATCAATAATATTTCATATAAAATCTACTATATATGTGGACTGATTTTTCGATAACCCATATGCATGATTGTATCAATCATACATTTTAGGTTGATTTAACTAATGTATGGTTGAATCAATTTCAGTAAAATAAGGGTGAATCAACTATACAATGGTTGTGTCAAAGAAAATATTCTTGATATTTTGACAGATGGCTGTGCCAGTTAATTCAACCATGATTATAGTTGAACCAACTGAAAAACAATAATTGGTTTGAATATGCTTAGGGTCATTACAATTTTGTTTCTGCATAAGATTTTCGGTACTGAAATCGCTTGAATTCTTGGCATTGCTTGGCATTCTCCATTAAATTCATCACATAATTTGGGATTGATTTAAGACCGATTTTGTTTATATTCTTATTGTTCCAATAATAGCTCAACAAAGTTACACATTAAAGCATACAGCTTCTCATTTACATAATGTAAATTAACTATGCTTTGAATCTAATTTTAAGACCTTCGTCCGAATGTTTTTCCTCGTCGGACGCCATGGTGAGCTCGAACTGGAGTGAAAATTACCAGGTTGTTGTTTTATTTCTTTGTAGTTGCTTCAAGCATACACACTGGTTGAAATTATAACATTTTGGTTTTGATTCAACCCTATGATAGATGTGTAAACAAGGCTCTTTTAAATCTGAAGTATGGTTGATTGAAGTCAAAAATTACTTAGCACTAAACATATTTTGTGGTTGAAACAAAAATGTGTTCATTATAGGTATCAACTATCGAGATTGTTATTTCAATCCCACGTCATTTCTTTCCGTGTAATATTCATAACATTCAACCTGTCATGTGATATAATCGATTTCCTCTATCTTAGAATAAGGGGACCATAAGTGGGGTTGACTGCTTTTTTAAATCTAAGTTCGAAAGTATACATTGCTATCTAGCATTCTTTGGTGACAAAATGCAATCAAATTTGCTTCTTATTTTTGCAACCACGCTTTTTAGTAATAATATTCCATTAAAAATTGCAATGATATGCTGTTACTGTTTTGGGCTTAGAATTAATACAAACAATATAATAATAGTTATTTGATTGCCGCACTTACCTTTTCACCAAGCATTGAGCTTCTTTTGTTCCAGCTAGTACTGTTTTGATTCCTGGGGAATGTGCAATGAAATCCATGTTCAGAATTTGTCAAAGAATCCTGTTCTATATCACTATTGTGAATGATCGGCTTATTGTGTTGCTGAGCTCGGTTAACTATACCTAAGGAACGAGTACATAGAAAACAATAAATTTGCGAGTGTATCAACACTTAAGAATAATACATAAATTGGGGTGAACTTATATTTATTCGCTTTAAAACCACCACTGTTAAGATGATCTGCCAAATTTTTACCAATAACCGTACTGATCATCTTTGATACCGACATCAAAGCAACTAGCCAGTGTTGATAGGGATTCAAGCTGAGGATAATATCAGTTAAGCTTTCCAACCAACAGTCGTTGTTAAATAAAAGGAGGGAAAAAATCCAACTAAAATTGGAGCTAAATATTGCTTTTAACTTAAAGTCAGCTCAAATTGTTTGTTAAGTCTACAGGGTTGTTGATCTTACTCCAGTGAAACTAACAGTTGTTCATTTTCAATGGATTTAACGAAAAAAAATGATTTTACTGTAGAATTTTACTTGAAACATGAATAATGTTTTTTTTTAAACTATGTTTTGTCCTTTGCTTTGATCAGAGTACAGAGTTATTCTGTGTTACAAAAATTAACATCGTTACAGTTTCATAGATTTGTGCCATCAAAAATTTTAAGTGGCAATGCGAATCAACTTTGATGGTGGTCATATTTGTATTCCTGCGACCTTCACCTTAAATAAATTAGAAATTAGAAGAAAAATTAGTATTTTCCATTGAATTCCAACTACCTTTTCTTATCTTGGCAGATACGCATATTTCGTCTACAATGTGCAGACTTCTTCAGTGTAGACTTAGACAAGTCGAGTTATTAGTACGAGACACTGAAGAAGTCAGCACATTGTAGACGAAATACGCGTATCTGTCAAGATAAGCAAAAGTAGTTGGAATTAAATGAATAATACTAATTTTTCTTCTAATTTCTATTTACAGGTATTCCACTAAACAGCTCAAACCCTCTAGAATTTAAATAAATTGACAGAAATTGTTGAATATTGATGATAATATCGACAAGTTTATACAAGCCGGAGTGCCCACCGTGTGTAAATTTGTGTAACTGCCATTTTAAAATTACAGATCGTTTTGGGTTAGTTTTGGTTAATCGTATGTTGATGGCGCCACTTGCCCACCTTCAGATTTGATAGCCTGTCAATTTTAGTTTGGTGTATTAGCTAAAAAAGTAAAAAGTATTAGCTTGGAAAACGTCGTCAAGATAGCCTTGTATCATGTTGCATCTCTGAATTCTGATCAAAGCATAAAACGGGGCTTAACATTTTTTTAAATAAATTATTATTCTGGATCTTTTCGATCTTACCTCTAATTGTTGTTGTGTACGAATCATGATCTCTCTCAAGGCTAGCAGCAATGATGGTTGATGCACTTGCACTTATTGAACTGTTGGATCCTCGAATGTTGTTAGTTGTTATAATTCCTACGTTTGAACTTTTATTCATAGCTTTGCTTCTACTTATCAGCATTGGAACATTCCTGTTGGTATTATTGACTGACATTCTACAAAAATAAGTGAGTACAGCAAGACTTGCTAATACACACAGGACGGTTACAGCCGTCAAAGCGCTTATAGTAGTAGTTGTCCATTTCAATACCGATTCGCTTGCATATTCGAAATAAATAGAAAGAGGAACACTTGTTGACTTTGGAGGATTCCCTGTGTCCGTTGCAGTGAGAAGAAATTTAAATATTTTCTTGTCGGTAATGTGAAATTTTAACCATAAATTTCCACTTGAATCTATATGGAATAAATTGGCCTGTTCTCCTTGAATTGTGTATGAAATTCTATCCCTAATGTCTCCATCTGCTGCTTCCACTTTGCCTATGAAAAATGGGGTGGAGATCTCTGTGCGGTTCCTGATTTCGAATATATAATGTGGTTTCCTAAATCGAGGTTCCCAATCATTGACATCTAAAACTTCTATCAAAACTTCCGCGAAATCCTGTTTTGTTCCATCATTTAATTGTACTGTAAATGTATGAAAAGGTTGTGTTTCATAATCCAACCATCTTTTCAATTTAATATCACCATTTTGATCAACCGAGAACCAATACAGCTCTGATTCGTTCAAAATTCGAAAATTAAATTTCCTTGTTTCATTATTCGTGACAAGATTTAATACTGTACTTCCTGGATTATGATTTTCTTTTATCTTTACTCTGTAATTGGAGCGTATAAATGCTGCTTTCTCACTTTTAGGAGAATACACTTGTAATTGAGAAAGTATTACTGTAGTTAAAGCGTAGCGATCTATGTTATCTGATTGCGTAGCTTTCACTACCAACGTTACTGTATTCGAATCATTGAAGTATTTTACTAATCTCAGGTCTGCTGTTTTCGAATCAATTGCGAAAAATGTTGATTGAGACGAAGGTACAATCGAGTAAATTAACGAAGCGTTTATTCCAGAATCTTGATCAATGGCTCTAATGGATTCTGGGTGAAATATTACTTTTGAAGACACGGCATGTCCTTCGAAGGATCCTTGGTAAACGTCTTGATTGAATTTAGGATTTTGGTCGTCTGCATCCAAGACGAAAATCGTAAGTGAAGTGTCTGAATATTTCGGAGGATCACCTTGATCTTGAGCACGTAACACAATCGTGAAGTTCTTGAGTGTTTCATAATCCAGTTCATGTTTCAATACAAGAGTTCCTTCTAGAGGCGAAATAAAGGCAACAAATTTGGAATGTGGCCCTGGTAAAACTTGATACTCTATTGTAGAATAAGGTCCTGGTTGATCCATGTCAATTGCTCGAATACCCTGCAAAATTCTATGAAAATGATAATGATTATAATATGGTTATTTTCACAACAATTGATCCAAAAAGTCTTTCACTTGTTGATATTCAACATAGCATCACACTAATAAAATACTTGCAGATCCCGGTGCATAGCCTATAATCTAAGTTTAGATTCGATGAAACAAACCGACCGTAAAACGAACGGCAACAACTTATAAATAATGAATCAAACTTAATCAATAGTAACTGTTGCGGCAACGCTTCCGAGAATTCTCATCGAGTGAGTAGCAATGAAATGAGAAGCACCGAGTGGGTAGAGCTAGCATCCATCAACAATGACAGTTTAGTAAACTGTCAAGATCACCTCGTTGGCTGCGATACGTGCGATGCCTGGTGGCACTACTCGTGTGCCGAAGTAGACGATTACGTTAAGGAACGGAAATGGTATTGCTCAAAATGCTTACCACCATCTGACAAATCAGTTTCTAACGCCTCTTCAGCAGCTTCCCGGAAAGCTCGTTTGGAATTAAATATGAAACGACTAGAGGAACAACGTGAACGTGATAGGAAGCAATTAGAGTTAGAGAGGAACTACCTCAAGGAAAAATATCAGCTGATGGAAGATTCGCTGCTTGAAGAATTCGAAACTCGGAGTGTACGAAGCCGGGTTGATGAGATGGAGTCTCGGAACAAGCAAGCCACTGACTGGGTGAAGGACCAAAGAGCAGCACATCGGAAATCGCTAGCGCCATGCGCTCCCTCAGAAGTACCACCAAAAGCACAGCAGTACGGTTCATCAGTTCCCACGGAAAATTCTAATTTACCCGCCGTGAGTAACGGCGAAGGAGCAGTTGGAGGAGTACAGAGCGAGGGTAGAGCTCCACCAGTCACTCCTGAGAAGGACCATTATCGTTTGCTCCAACAAAAGCTGCAAGATTATCCAACAACCTTGCAGCAATTGCAGGAACTGCAAGAACAGCTGCATCTATAGCAACTTCAACTGCAACATCAGTCGACACCTGTTTCTTCCGGATATGACGGACGAAGGGAGCTATTCCTAAATTACATCCGACAGAAGCTGGTCCGTCTAAACTACAGCCACGTAGGACCGTCCCTGATCCTATTGTGTTGCCTAAAGTGCAGAAGTACGTGCAACAGCCTAACCTATCCAATCATGAGCAGCAGCACCGTCCGCCCACTAATGAGAAGCAACAAAATAAAAGTGACCAAGAGCAGCTGCGAGATCCGTTCGCGCCCTCTCCACCAAATAATCCACGAAATAATCAGCAACCAATGGATCCCGTTCCAGTTAGTAGACCACCAGGCCCGTCTCCAGAACAGCTCGCAGTTCGTCAATTAATGCCCCGCGATTTGCCGGAATTCTCTGGTGACCCTGAGGAGTGACCAATGTTTGTAAGCAGCTACACTCAGCCAAATAATCTTAAGAATTTCATAAGGTTGAACTTACGAACGATGCTATGGAATTTCATAGGGCTGATTTATGAACGGATTTTGTTTCACACAACGTTGTTCTTGTATGCCTTTAAGCTTTCTTGATTGCAAGTGTTGATATATACTAGTGGGCAAGTCACTGGACCCATAACCTCGAGGTTCAAGGTTCGAATCCAGGTTGCTCCATATTTTTATTTTTTCGCGATGATTATATTTCATAAGATAAATTTATGAAATTCATACCGATTTCTTATAGCAAATAATCATAATGCAATCTTATGAATATCGAAAGTTTATTTCGCTGAGTGTACAACAACCCCACAAATGCTTGTGGTTACAACAACGCCGGAAATCTTTCTCGGCTCCAGCGCTGCTTGACAGTTGCTGCGTTCAAATCGGTCAGGTACTACTTCATGTCACCCGAATCGGTCCCAGATGTAATGCGAACCCTACACACTCTCTTCTGTCGTCCGGAGATGATTACCGGCAAACTCATCAAGAACGTGCGTGAAACACCGCCTCCGAAACCGGAAAAGTTGGAAAAGTTGGAGACACTGATCGAGTTTGGAATGGCGATACGAAACCTAACTCAGAATCTCATCGTTGCAGGCCAGCAATCACACCTTTCCAACCCAATCCTCTTAAAAAAACTCGTTGAAAAACTTCCTTCTGGTGTGTAGATGCAATGGGCTCAACATCTGGAAAATCATCCAGTAGCAACGTTGCAAATCTTCAGCGATTTCATGACGACGGTTGTGGATTCCGTCAGCAAAGTGATAGTGTACGTCTGACCGACACAGAGGAACGAAAAGTCAAAGGGTCGTGAAAAGAGATTCGTTCAAACACACACAGAAGCAGCAAGCGTACCAGGAGCGACACAGTCAGCGTCATTGTGTAGCAAAATGTGCCGACTTCAAGAAGAAGATGCCGAGACAGTTGTCAACGAGGTGCGACAACGTTTCTACGTACCACGGCTCCGAGTGTTGGTAAAATCAGTAGCTAACCGCTGTCAGTGGTGCAAGATACAGAAATCTCGACCATCCGTCCCTCGAATGGCACCTCTGCCTGTAGCGAGACTGTCCCCATTCATTCGTCCATTTAGTTATGTCGGCTTGGATTACTTCGGCCCGATCACCGTGAAAGTAGGCCATTCGAATGCCAAGAGATGGATTGCACTTTTTACGTGCCTGACAGTACGCGCCGTTCATGTGGAGGTAGCCTTCGACTTGTCGATAAGGAGCTGTATCTGCTGCATCCGATGCTTTATTGGCCGACGAGGGTCTCCGATCGAAATTCATTCCGACAACGGAAGAAACTTCACCGGAGCTGAACGCATATTGAAGGAGCAAATTAAACGTATTAATGAAGATTCAGCAGTCATCTTTAACATCTTGGCACTATTAGACAATAATCAGAGCATCGGAAGAAAGCCCGGTTCCGGACGGCCGACGACCATGAGCGACAAGAAGCTCCAAAAGATGCTGAAGAGGAAGACCTTAAAAACTATTCCGATATGGTTTTGATGAAATCTCTGCCTGTTTTAGTCTGCCTGCAGCTGCAAACGGTCGATTTAGCCGATTTCAATGATCTCCCAAATTATGATCGTGACCGCGTCAAATTAATTTTCGATTCACGGATTCCATCGTGATGAATTTTTCATCACTGACTTCGAAGTTATTTCAGATGTCTTTCACTATGTGGATTATGTCTTATGTTTATTATGTGTCTTATGTTTACAAAAACAGATACGTCTGTTTGAATAAGTTGTCAAGAATTTCTTGTGAGTTGGATCGTCGTGCTTATTTGAGAATGTCGGGAATAATTTGGCGTTTTTTCGCGAGTGACTGAGATTTCATCTGGAATGTAATAGATGTACAGGGTGTTCGGCTCCTGAAAATATTTGCACTATGGAACCGAACACCCTGTATAAACCCCTATTCCTATATGACCTTGTTCAAAATGAGGATTAGAGGTGGTAGTGCTATACTGCCTGTAACCGCATATCAGTCCCATATTGAAAAACAGCGAACCGAGAAAACGATGATTCAAGTTTGGAAAGCAATTTTCTTGATTCAGCCTGTTTGGCGCACTTTTTGCTCTATATTTTGATAGTTTACATGTAATAGTATGCATTGTTCACTATACAATAAAACAATAAATAAAAAAATGTGTTTTTGAGGAAAAAAACGCATT
The DNA here is from genome assembly GCA_034211315.2 of Aedes japonicus. Lineage (NCBI taxonomy): Eukaryota > Metazoa > Arthropoda > Insecta > Diptera > Culicidae > Aedes > Aedes japonicus. The sequence continues at coordinate 210,319 of JASCZW010004458.1, forward strand.
GGGACAAGATATGCAGTTACTTTGTCCATCAAGCATCAATGTAACCGCATACCAGTCCCATCCTGTTTGTTCAACAATATCGCTCCCGTTATTTAGCGTATTATGTAATATTTGACCGACTGGAACGAGTTGAAAATTGCTGTTCTGAGCTTGTGTTTCACGGAGATTTCATATGTCTTTACGAAATCAAAATGTCCTAGAGCTAATCAAGAGTTACTTTGGTGATAGTGGTGAAAGTTCTGTCGACGAAGATTGTAAATTTGATGCGATGACAAGCGCTGGTAAGTTATTTCTATCTAAAATCGTGAAAAATTGCAAGGGTTTTCTTCGAATTTCACTTCTTTCTTGTCGGACAAGAAAGAAAGGGATCACGACAATACAATAATGTGAGCCAATTCTTATTTTCAAATGCAGATCAGTTTAAAAGCACTCTGGGTAGGATGCAACATGTGGAAGTTGTTTCATAAAAGCGGAAAAACTTGAGTCAGTGGATAATGATCCTCAAGGTGATGCAGCTTTATATGCTCCATCTTCAAATGCAGATCAAGAGAAGGTCCGTGATGCATTGAATTATGTTTCACGTTTTATGCATGCGGATTATGATTCAGATAGTAGCTTTTTTGCCACAGAGACGGTATCAATGAACAAAAAAATCGCAAAGAAACAATTTCGGAATCGTGACTAAACAGGATGAAGGCGCTACGCCTTGCTCTTGTTATAATTTTGGAGAATTTCGGATGCTTCAAAGAGTGCGGCAATAAGGATTCATAAGATATATTATCGTGAAGTAAGGATCCCTGTATCTTCACTACAGTAACTGTGTAAAAGGTGAGGACTTGAAGTGCTGCAAATTATTTACAAACAAACAAGAAAAACTAATTTCAGCTGACAACTTTGATCTAAAAGGTCAATTGAAAAAGAAGAGCCAACCTCGAGGCATTGACGCTGACAGGAAAAACCAGTTAACTTAAAACCATTTTACCATTGGTTGAGGAAGAGAAGAAGAGATCTATAATTGAATTGTCTCAAACTGGACAAACGGGAGACTGATTGGTAGAATGGATTTTCATTCCAATATTATTCCTGTTTACAATTACATTTTTTGCTTAATTTATTATCTAAGAAGGATTAAATATTTGAGAAATACAACCATAATTCTAAAAGGTGTTGAATATTTTTTATACTACTGCCACTTCTAAAACGGGACTCATATGCGGTTACTTCAATAATGGGACTCATATGCGGTTACTTTCAAGATGGGACAAACCGACCTGACATTTTTTTTTTTTGTAATTAACTGCTAAATTTTATTATTGCTTTCGAAAATATGATCAAAAATAAGGCAATTGCGCAACATAACTCAAAAACGTCAAAAAGTAATATGGGACTGATATGCGGTTACAGGCAGTATAGCTACAATGTAAAACTGTTAGGTAACATAACATTCCGGGATACAGCTGTAATCTTATGCTTTAATGTATAATAATGCTGTTTACATTACTTACCTTGTTCCAACTATTGTTACTTCTGATATGTTAACAAAGTAAGGTGCGCCAACCCATATAGGATAGTTGTCGTTTACATCTGTAACTCGGATGTTGACTGGGATGAGGAAGCTCTAGAAATTTTAAATTTTGCATTAGTTATTTGCACCTAAAATTGAGCAGATTCATTCCGATGTTTGAAAAAAATCAGATTATTTAACCAGATTTAAAACATTTTATGACAGTTTGAGCATTATTTGAACTGCTGATTTATTTCAGTGTTTCAAAGTTTCATGCTTGTTTTGCGATGATTTTCTAATGTAAAAATATATCATATTACGCCTAATACCTCTAAATTATGCTTTTTTTTGTAGAATTTGGAACAAAAATGTAAATATGTATAGTTTTTAATTCAAAAAATTGAAATAAATATATTGAAGATTTTAAGTTAACCAAATTAACTGACTCCTAGGTCACTCTGTTTTGCGAAATAACGCGTTCGCGGGGGTATTTTCACGAGATGTTTTAAATCAGCTGATTTTGGGGCACTTGGACAGTTTTTGCTTCCAATAAACAGTCTCAAGATCTTGTTCATTAGATGTAAAAAAAATGCATACTGGGTGCTCTAACTCAAAGAATAAAAGGGATACAAAGCAGAATTGGACAACAAGCATATGCGTAAGAGTGATATGAATATGTAGTATAAAAAGCATGCTTGTTTGTAGCAGTCTTGAAACTTACTGGATCATTGCTCATTCTTCTGTCACAAATAACGTTCACATACACTGATGCTGGTCCTTCCAAACCTTCTTTATCGAGCGGTTTACTCAAGATAATATTTTTTGACAGAGGAGCTATAGTGACCGGTGAATCCTTTTCTCGCAGAGATAGTGCTATATCACTTTTTGGATCTCCATTTATGCTCAGTACTCCTAGTACTGAACCAACAGAAGCATCTTCGCTAGCGAGAAAATTTTCTGCAGATCCTCCTTCGGCCAAATAGCACCTCGAATCAATGAGATGAATTTGTGCTGAAAAAAAAGATAAATAATTACATTAATGCTCCTAATTGAAATCTCGTCTAAAAGACAATAGAAATAATACATAGCATGTAAGTAAAACATTGTAACCATTGTATGTAGTCTACTTTGCTTGACGAAATAAAAAGTAAAAAATAAATAAATTGGTCATATAAACTTAGTCGAAATGTCGATGGTGAGCATTGTTCAAATGGTAAATGATAAAATAAAAAAAAACATATATGGATGATAAAACAAATACTAGGGATGTATTCAACTTATTTAACAGAAAAAAAAAATAAAATTGCTCGAACCATGTATATACAGTAAAATTGTAGACTCCTTGTTTTATTTTTTATCTTGATTCAACTTCTTATTGCTTGGATAAAAATCGATAATATCTTAGCTATTGAACTGAATTTTAACTAAATAAATATTAAACTAATAATAAAATATGTTTGTTTATAATAAATATTTTTCCAGACATCTTTAACAGGCATACAGTGTTGCTGAAAAGAAAAAAACGTCCTTCAGTTCAACGCCAATCTAATATTCAATTCAGTTCAATAAGTTCGCAAAATGTCTAGGCACGTGTGCACATGTCTGTGAAACTACAAATTAAATTGTGTCTCTCAGCAACCGCAGGACCAAATTTAATGAAACATATTACAGTCCCATTGAAGGCTAATGAATGTTTCTGGTGTAGGGGCAACTACGGTGTAGTGATTATCCATACATAATTCCTTTTCCATACCTCTCACGCCAAACTCAAGAGTTCAAATCTTACCCCCGGACAGGTCACAAAAAATACCCAACTAGGGGTTTAACTGAACCAGTCAGCGAAGAGCCTGAAACATTTTGATAATACAGAAGAAAAGAAATGTTATGGGATGATCCTATTTCGAAAATATCCCAGGAAAACTTTCCAGAGAATATAAATCGTTAGTCTATAATGATCCCCTAACAAAATCTTAAGAATTCTGAGGATTAGTAAGAAATGTTCCGGATACCCTATGGGAAGTGCCCGGTTTAAAGGGCAATACGGTCAAAATTTGGTCAATATCAACTTGACGTATTTCTTTCAATTTTGCATTTAAAAAACCTGAACACCCCTCATTTTGAGGGTGTGTGTGTGTAGAATGTTGCTCCTATTTTGATTTTGGAATTCACTCTTCAGTTGTCAAAATGCCGTCCAAGCAAGAAGAGCAGCGTATCAAAATTTTGCTCGCGCATCGCGAAAATCCGAGCTACTCGCACGCAAAGTTGGCAAAATCGCTAAAAGTTGCCAAATCAACCGTTACAAATGTAATTAAAGTGTTTGGGGAACGTTTGTCGACAGCCAGGAAGTCTGGATCGGGGGGAAATCGAAAACCGGAAGCCGCTGAGACGACAAAGAGAGTTGCCGGTAGTTTCAAGCGAAACCCTAACCTATCTCTCCGAGATGCCGCAAATAAGCTGGGTGTATCGTCTACAACCGTGCATCGAGCCAAAAAACGAGCCGGACTATCGACTTACAAGAAGGTAGTGACTTCAAATCGCGATGATAAACAAAATACGACGGCCAAAGCGCGATCCCGGAGGCTGTACACGACGATGCTGACGAAGTTTGACTGCGTGGTAATGGACGACGAAACCTACGTCAAAGCCGACTACAAGCAGCTTCCGGGACAGGAGTTTTATACGGCAAAAGGAAGGGGAAAGGTTGCAGATATTTTCAAGCACACGAAACTGTCAAAGTTCGCAAAGAAATATCTGGTTTGGCAAGCCATCTGTACCTGTGGCTTGAAAAGCAGCATTTTCATAGCTTCCGGGACTGTCAACCAAGAAATTTACGTGAAAGAGTGTTTGAATAAACGTCTGCTGCCTTTCCTGAAGAAACACGGTTGTTCCGTACTGTTTTGGCCGGATTTGGCATCTTGCCATTACGGTAAAAAGGCCATGGAGTGGTACGCCGCCAACAACGTGCAGGTGGTTCCCAAGGACAAGAACCCTCCCAACACGCCAGAGCTCCGCCCAATTGAGAAATACTGGGATTGTCAAGCGGAACCTAAAGAAGACCAAAAAAACTGCTAAGGACGTGCAGCAGTTCAAGGCAAACTGGCTTTCTGCGGCGAAGAAGGTGGACAAGGTGGCTGTACAAAATCTGATGGCAGGGGTCAAGCGTAAGGCCCGGCAATTCGGATTTGGAAAAGCGGAAGCCTAACTGAATATTTTTCCTGAATTTTATACTAATTGAACTTGAAAAAGAAATTTAATTAGATTTTTTAAATAAACGATTTCACCGATTTACACGCGTTTTCCCTTGACCAAATTTTGACCGTATCACCCTTTAGAAAATTATTTAAAATTCGTTATGCCCAACCCTGTGGGTAGTGGGTAATTTTTTAGTGACTTGGTTACTATTTCAAAGGTAGTCACGAAAATCACTATTTTCCGAAAATTGGTCACTAAAGTCACTTTTTTTTACTCTTTTATCATTCGAATATCATTTCAATTCAGACGAGCGAATCCTGAACATGGAAACTAATTATTGGCGTATGGTTCATTTTTAGAACAATATGGGGAAATGCACTTTCCGCTCTGAATGGTTGCAGAAAGCTGATCTTTATGACTGTCTTGTTTCGGAGAAGGCTCGAAAACATAGCGATAACGAAGTGTTCTGTACAATTTGCGGTAAGACTTTGATAATATACAAGCTTTTTCTGGAATTTGAGCAGCACGTAAATGCGAGGCATAAGGAGAGGCATGGTTCTTCGTGGTCCAAGTGTTGCAGCGTCGTGATCGCCAATCAAAATCGCTCGACAATGAGCAGCCCTCTTAATCTGGTGCGTTGATTTCTCACGTGCAGCTTCACGTGCAAGTTCACGAGATGCAGGAACTAAGGCTGAATTGATATGGCAATTGAAATGTATTGCATTTGATTTTCTGTCTGCATCTGCTGATGGAATTTGAGATACATTTTTCCGAATCTGACTGGGAAAAAAAATTACAAACAGCCATTCGCTACTGGTTAAAGTCGTTTCAACGCATCTTCAAACGTTCTTCTTCGGTTCTGCCATAGCCAAGGATATCCTTGATAAGTTGAGTGATGCTTTGCAGAATGATGTATTACCGCAGAAAGTCTTCTCATGCTGAGGCAGTTAAGATAAGCCATCACGACTAGAAAAGTTTGAGAATGTGCATTGCCGTCACACCGTTTCATTAAACTCGTTATATCAAGGTGATTATCTCTGCAGGAAACAACAAACAGAATTATTGAACAGTGTCCTGCACTTGTTAATTATGAAATTAATGGTTCATATTCCCAAGAAACGTGTCCCGAAAACGAAGATTACATAGTGTTCAAAAATCCTAAGATAACCCGAATATGAAAGCGGAAGTGCTGTTCGTGATATCGAATGCTGATATTTTCACTTTTTTATATGTCAGTACTATTCTTTTACCACCCACTGGCGTTAGTTGCCGTGTGTGGTTAAGCTTAAACTGAGTTTAAAAAAAAACGGTAAAAAAAATCAGTGGGTTTGTGTACAAGACACGACCGGTTGACGTAGACTACGTTAAACCAAGTGATGCATTATAATGTCAGGGAAATTTTGTGTATAGTCACTAGATTCATAGTCGGGCGGATACAACGACGGGAGCCAATTTGAACTGTCAGTTGGCGGAGCCAATCGAGCATATCTCGAGTAATTCATGTTAAGGGCCTTAAAGCCATTTGTAAACAATGACTTTAAATATCGATTTCTCCTGAATCTTAAATCACTCTCGTGAAATGAAAGCAGCATTTGGTAGAAGAATGTTAGTTCTACCATATGGAGTGGCAGGGTATAGTGGAATTCTCGTAATTTGTGAGAAATCAACGTTGTTTACAAATGGCTTTTAGGCGCTTAATATGAATTACTCGAGATATGCTCGATTGGCTCCGCCAACTGACAGTTCAAATTGGCTCCCGTTGTTGTATCCGCCAGACTATGAACCTAGTGACTATAATTCTGTGTGGCTATTATTAGCGATAAAAGGGTTTCAATCGCTTTCCGATCGCTTACCCTTACCGATAGAAGCAGTTTAAGTCACAATATGACGGGTGCGGCTCTTATGGGACATTAGACCAGCGTTTTCAAACCAGTATGTAAGAAAATTCTATTTTACGCTCTTGAGATATTATTTGGTGGCCCTGAAAAGGGTCGTTTGGTTTTATGAAGTCAGTGCGTGGGAAAGTTCTCTTGTACACTCTTTATAACTCTTTGGTGGCCCCTCTTTATAACTCTTTGGTGGCCCTGAAATACAAACATATATTTTGACTGATACATTGTCTCCTTTTCAACATTCACCATTTAAATACCATACCATTCGGATCATTTGTATACAATCTGAGTTGTAGTATGCCTTTGCATAATTCAACTTCAAAGAATCAAAGATTTGTAAATTGTGCAATATTAGCAATTCTGGATTTCAAGGGTAATAATAAACATTGAAATACTCTAGAATTCAAATAACGATAAAATTCGTTATCAGAAGATATCCGACAGGTTTAGTGATTGTTATGAAAACACTATAATCAATTGCAACATTTTCAGATGTGTAAGCGTTTCTAAAAATGTTCAAAGTTCAGGAACTTTTATCAAATAGAAAATAACAAAAATTATCTTGCAGTTGTTTTAAGGTTATAAACAAGTATATAGGGTACATGTCCATTGACTCAGTCGATTATGTAGCGCACGATTACAATTTTAACTATAACTCATACAATAATTTAGCTAGAAACGATGTTCAACTAGTTATACCTTTGCTAAGACATGCTTAACAAGGCGTTTGCTGTTCTGGAGCATGAAAAGTCACCAGCTAACATGATTGAGTCGAAACTTTCGATGGATATGGATATCATTAAGGATTTTTGTTCGAACGAATTTCAGTAAAGTTTATATATCTCATCTCTCCGGGCATTTATTTATATTATCGCTCCGGGCATTCGGCTATAACCAGTATTCTATACGGCATATAAAGCTACTTTATAACATCTATATGACTTTCTCATGTGATCAATCGGCCATTCCATTTCAAAACCTTAAAATTCCCACTATACTCATTTAGTTATATAGGTGTTGGTATGAATAAGCTTTTCCATTGAAAAATTTTATATTCTACATTTTACTATGTGATGAATAAATTAGGCCATAGTTGGGAATATAAGGTTTAATGCGTACCTAAGATATGGTCTACACGGTGTTCAATAAGTTCGGATACACTTTCAAAATTTGTTAAAAAAATGAAAACATGTTTTTTTATTTTTTGGATTTATGTTATTGAAAGCTATGTTTACAAGGAACGTTTACAACATTTCTCTTGGAATGACCCCCCCTTTGTACTCCTTAACGAGCTTCAAACGTTTCTCGAACGCGTCGCAGGCGGCACGCACGGACTGCATGGGCATTTCGTCCCAGATTTTGAGAATTACCGTCTTGAAATGATCCAAAGTGCTGACCTTGTATTCGTTCAGCTTCGCCATCATATAGGACCAAACAAAAAAGTCGAGAGGATTCAAGTCCGGGGGCCACAAAGTTTTGTCCAGAAAGTCGGTTAAATTGTCCCGACACCAGGCTTGAACCACATTTGCCGTATGGGCTGGTGCACCGTCCTGCTGGAACACGTAGTGCTCATCGCCGTAGAGGCTTCGGAGACTGGGGCAACAACCTTTTCCAAAACCTCAGTTTTGTAGTACGCCGCGTTGATTTTGACGTTTTTTCAATAAACACCAAGGGTAGCTTACCACGTTTGCATACTGCCCCCAAACCATCACCGACGCGGCACTTTGGAACCGAGGGATGTTTATATTGGATTCAGGAATGCTGTCCCTCGATGGCGCCCACACCCGGTCATTTTGCACATTGTGCGGCTGCTGCAGCACGAACAGTTTCTCGTCCGAAAAAACAAACTCCTGACCAGCGTGCCGAGAGAGGATCCTCTTAGCTCGATCCAACCGCTTTTTGCTGGTAGCCTCCGAAACGCCATGGACCTTACGTTTTTTGTAAGGCCTGAAACCAAGGTCCTTGGTGAGTATGGTGTGAGCGGTTCCAATGGAAACGTTGAGATCTGCAGCCGTTTTCCGGATTGAGCGGTTCTTTTTGCGCCGAATTCGCTCCTCACGATCTTGATGACCCGTGGCGTCCTCGCTGAACGCGGCCGACCGGATCTCGCACGGTCATTGGTCGAGGACGTCTCCCGGTATCGCCTGATGGTCGTGTAGACAAAGTTCCGCTTGACCCCATGCGATTTCAGCAGCCGGAATATATCGCCGGGTCGCTCACCGTTCAAAAAACGCTTAATTACGAAGTCCCGATACTCTTTCATCGCGCGTAACAAACGAACAACAACTAACAGAATGTCAACACCGCGCACATTCGGTAGCGTATGAATGAAGCTAAAGCTGACACCAATACCAATGCAGAATATGTACATGGCGCATACCTACGCAATGATGAAAACTTGTATTCGAACTTATTGAACACCGTGTATGGTTTTCTTGTGAAATTATTATTCATGTTTCTATGTGAATATCAGGTAAATTAGTGAATCCATTATGGCTAAAACGTTAAAGAAATCAAAATATATATAAATATATTAGATCTCGCGGAAGCAAGAGAATGAGTTTTATAAAATATCATTATTCTTTGCAATGGGTATGGGAGAAAAGGTTGGTTAATATATGATAAATTCTTATAAATATAAAATAAACACCTGAGAAAATAATCACGCATTAAAATATGTTCAGCGCATTATTTGTATCGATATCATTTGTAGGTTCGTATGATGTAAAAGCACGCGGCGCATGTCATCACCAGAATTCAAATAATACTATGTTGAAATTTATTAAGACAGGGAGCGATAACATAGAGAGATATTCAATTGCTATGATGACATGCACTTTGTCAAATTGATTTTAATTTAATAAATATCAACTTCCTTCCTCGAGTTGAAGGACTTTCTCCAGCGTCCCAACTAGTTGTTGGCAACGCATTACCTCTTGCTGCTTTCAATTTCGCCCGATAACTACGAGCTCGCTCGGCATCGATGCATGGTCGTTTCGGAGGATTTCCCGTATGTTCGCTCTGTATGCGCTTCTTGAGTCTGTGCAAGCGTTCTGGATCAAATCGGTTAGGCATTCTCACTTTCACTGTTTCTCAAAAAGTTTTTCTTCCTAGAGGTAGGACTCTATCCAATGCGAATCGTTAACACAACAGAACGACTGTTTATAACACACTATTCATTGGAATTTACAGAAAATGTTGGTTCGAAATATCATGTTCGACATCGAAAATGGTGTCCGTGATAGGAAATTTGTTTGGTTTAAGGTATGCGATGCAGGGAAAACAAGTTTTGCTATTACAACTGGTTGCCAATCGACAATTTGAAACGAAAATCCCAATCAAACAAACTCTCAAGCTGAGAATATTAAATTGAAAATAGCAAAGATGGATTTGTATCTGGTAGGATTTTTCGGTGAAAATAAATCAAAGCAACCGGCAGGCTTTGAATTATTTTTACTGATTTTATGGATCCGCTGCATAGCACAGTGTTGCCTAGTAACGACTTGGCAAAATCCAATATGACTGCCAATCGACCGAAATGTAAGATAAACTCTTATTCAAATAACTCTCATATATTAGAAATTGAATTGATTTATTGATTCATCGCGGGTTGCGCCAACCAGCTAGGAAAAAGTTTTTCACCGACGGAGAATTGTCCTGCTCGCCTTCCATGGAGGCTCTCCCACAAACAGTAGCGTTTTTGCAGTCGTGACGAACAAATTGGCCCTAGATTATATGGCGCACAAACCGAACGAAATATTAATTTAATTCTTATATAAACAACTCTCTGAACTGGATTGGTTTTCCTCAAAAGGACAGATTATTTATTAGTGGGTTGCGTCAACCAGCTGGGTAAAATTATTACCGACGGCTCGCCCTCCATCGAGCGCTGAACTAGAATTAAGATTAGTTCTTTAATAAACAACTCTTTTATTTTAATTTATTGTCCTCAAAAGGACAGATTATTTCCAACTTCTGCTGCTCGCCCCCAAGGACGCTTTCCCCCAAACAGCAGCGTTTTCGAAGTCGCGGCGAAACAATCGCCACGATGTGGTAGGATGGCGGCTTGCACAAACCGACGCGATTGTGCGCTCCCATAATCCGCCATTTTACCTCATCGATCGCTGTTTGGGAGAGCCTTGGTACATATCACCACCAGCTGCTACGCAACCACCAGCTGCCTCTGCGACCAGCTCCGCTGCCGGACGAATGAAGCAGCTGCGACCAGCTGCCTGCGACCAGCTACCAGCGACCAGCTCCGCACAGCTTCAATGTTGTCAAACGACTGAGGCAAATTTTTTCCTAAGTGTGCGTTTTATACCCGTCTCAGCTGCATGCGAGACGTACATGGGGAGACAAATGATATGATTGGTTAAAGTCTCTTATACAAAGAATAAGAAGATGATGCAAGACGTTCCTTGCTTTGATTTGAAATCTGTGGTAGGAAATTTGGTAAATTTACTCTGCAAAATGACATTATAAGACATCATCTTATATTTGCGTTATTTTCAATAGTTTACTATTGTTTGAGAATAATGTTTGACAATTGAATTGGAGCGCGGTAAAATTTCCGACCGATTTAAAAAGAAATCATGTAAATCTATCGTGGAATATTTGAGTTGTTCGCGTGCAAAACGTACGGTTTTTCGTGACGGTCGCAATATTTTAGATTTTCATTTGACACCCTACCCTTGCCGTAAGACGTAGTCTACGTCAAAACATCTTTGGTCAACAAAATCGTTTCGTAAAGGTTGAAACACAATACCGTGGACCCCCGTTAGTTTGAAAAGCTTTAAAAACATTATACTGCTTCTTGTGAGCATATATTGAACGAATCAGGAATTCGAAATACTTTCGTTAAACATAGTCGATGCATAAGTCCATCTAATTGAAAATCTAGTCGTAGTTCTAACGACATTCTACAGATCGCGAAGTCACTTCCGTTAGAAATCAAAACGGACTTGCTAATGAATGAGTGGAACTTGCTCAAATCAACTGAAAGAGATATGCAAGATAGTGCAAAAGGAAGAATTGAAGACTATTGGAATCAGTTATTTAGCATGACGGCAACTAGAGGTGGAACTAAATATCCGCCGTAGTAATGGAAACTTTGGCGGCATCCTATGGAAATACTGATGTCGAGCGAGGATTTTCGACAACAGCTAGGAACCTTACCGACGATCGATCATCAATGTGTAAGAGAACAAATTCGTTGATGGTGATTAAAATAATTTGGATATGCGCCACATTTAGTTCCCATCCATATCCATACAGCATATGCTAAATATAAGCAACATTTGGAACATCAAAAACTGAAAAAGGAGGACGAAAGAGAAGAAAAGCGGAAGGAGCTAGCTAGGAAGAAAGAGCAAATTAAGCAAAAAATGGATAACTTAAAATCGTCGATAAAAAAGAAAGAAGAGGTGCTAAAGACGTGAAATGCTGTATAAGTACGTTCTAATATATGTGTTAATCATAGTACCCGATTTTTTTTAAATGTCAGATTGTTCATGGAAGCAAACATGAGCCTTTACAGAGGTTTCTTTGCTAGGATACCAAACTCAGTAAAGTCACTTCTAATTAATTTTTCAGTATCCCAAAGTCACTATTGTCACTTTTTTCTTGCTTCTAAGTCACTCAGGCGAATCATTAGCCTAAGACTGAGCTTGGGGCCGATGTGCTGGTACTTCCTGAGTCTAAAAAATTATATCCATTTTCTTCAGGACTATTTTGTCGCAGGTAAAAACCTTTGTTCGATGATATGTTTTACTACAGCCTGCACTACGAGCATGAGCATGAGCATGAGCATATTGATCACCCGTGGTTTGCTACTTCGTTATTGATCGAGACCAGCTGAAATTGCACAGAGAACCAACAGAATGACACCTGGGAGTAGTGAATCATTCTCAATGTGCAATTCCTGGTGGTCTCAGTTTTTGGATCAATACCGACGCTGGCCACGCCCGTGTAGATCAATTAGGGAAGGGAAGGAATGTTGGTTGGATACTTGTTGCTGCAAGAGGCCGTATATACTACTGCACCCCCACAAGTATCTCAGGGAAGGAGTTTGTTAGAGGGAAAGGGTTTGTTCGTAGGTCCATCTTGGTAAATGGTGATTATAAGTCCGTTTTTTTTTTTTTTTTTTTTTTTATTGTTTAGTCGTTTTCGATTTACTCTCCTATCAGCCGGCTGACTAGAGATGTGGAATGAATTTATTTAGGTTTGAATGCTGATTTAAACCAACAGTAACGATGCTATTGGGGACACGACTTCGGGAACGCTTTTTGTTGTGTAGAGAAATTAGAACACACTTGTTTTGGATCGTCATAACTTCACACGTTTCACTAGTTTTAGAATAAATGACATCCTGACCAAAAATCGGGTTCAATTCGAAAAAGTTTATTTTTATTTTGATACAGGAGTCATGCGTCAAGTCGAACTTTTGTGTAATGACAAATTGAAATTAACAATTGAATGTCAATGTTTTCTTTGAACAATTTTATACCTTGTCAATGAAATGTCGTGTCATGTCATTACATTGAAGCGTAATTTTAAATATTTAGTATTATAACGCTTTAAGATCAACATTATAATAAAAGCTATTTCCTATGGCTGAGCATGATTATGAAAGTTTTACTACAGCCTGCACTACGGGGGAAGAAATCCGCTATCGTAGGGCACTTCGTGTCGATGAGGTACAGCAGATCCTTCATCTACTAGATTATCGCTTTGCTGCGCAAAGAAAAAGCAACGAGAGGAAGTCTGGTTCCGGCGTCCGACCGTCCTGCTCGACCAGAAAATTCAGCAGAAGCTGAAGTGTAATAGCGAGGGGAAGGTGACAAAATCCTTCCGGATCTTGGGACGAGAGGTCGATGAAACCGGACAAACGGTCAAAAAGACAAACAGCACCCAGGTGCGGCGACTGAAGATAATGCTCAAGGAGATATTCCCGGCGAAGTGTGATGTGGCGGTTGTAATAGACGATAAGACATAACTGACCCTGGAAGGCAACGACTGCAGGGCGCGGGTAGATCAGATTTCCCCGTGGCTGACCATCACTGAGAAAAAGGTGTCGAAGCCAGGGTTCTTTCCTTCGGGACTTGCTGTGAATACGTATATTTACTAAATGGCTACCGGAAGTGGCTGTTTTCTTTCGTAAGCACCATCACTGTGGTACCGAAGAACGTGAATTTCAGATCAGTCCTGGGCCATTGGAGTATTTCTGGGCCAATCTCAAATGTCAACAATTTCGTGAGCTAATCTGAAGGAGCTGAAGAATATACCAATATCGTTCTTTTCTACGGCTATGGAAAAACTGCCATAAGGCCGCCCGTTAGAGTGTGGAGGTATTTTTGGAAAGTGCTTCACAAATGTTAGATTTAGGGAAATTTTGTTTCATGGATTAATGTTTCATAGTTTTTTTCAGCTCCTTCTGATTTTATTATAAAGATGTAATTTACCATTTGTTCTCAACTTCCAAAACAATAGAAATAGTCAATACGTTGTCCTACGTTGTAAATTTTCAGACAAATAACAGTCCCAGTGTGATCTGCAACACGCTGTAACACATAACATAAAAAAAACATTATTGTAATCTTTCAAATATTTGCTTACAGTGATGTGTTCTTGGTCTTGATAGAGAACAAGATGTTAAGCTTTCGGGGAGATAGTTGTTTCCTTCAATTTATTAACAAAAAAAAATATAATTCTACACTGAAAACATAAACCATTGTTTTCTAAGTATGCCAAATATTTATAATAAAGCAAAAATCCTACTCCAAAAATAATTTTTAAAATTTTTACTACAACTTTTCGTAAAATCATATTTAATATGCCAGGATATTATGACAATTTCATTCCCTGGCGATAATTTTTTCGGTATATTTCGTTTATTTGAAATAAATTCCAGCATAGTATATTCTGCAGCGATTCACATATAAAAATTTCATTTAAAACGGTACAATTTCGTTGAAACTAACGGTACTCCTATTTATATCGCAATTATAATAAATATGTTATTACTTAATATATATATAGTTGACTCAGTTAAAAGATAGACTTTTGATATTTTTACCGACTGGTTGTAAAGCTCGATTCAAAGTAAATCTGGACGCACGGTTTAATACACCACCGCGCCCATGGTGGTTGGAACAAAAAAAGTTTGACCCTACTTCTTTATTTACAATATTACGCCTTAGGGACGCATGATGGGTTTGACTTATGATATTTATATTACTCTAACTAAACTAGACTGACACCAGGGGATTTTTGTTCGCATCAATTTTAGCAGTGATAATTCACATAATAATGCAATAATATAATATACTTTAATATTATTATATTAATATTTTATTTCTAACTTCGAGAAATAAGAATAAAATTAATAATTAACAGAAAATCAACGTAAAATATCAGTAACTATTGAAGACATGATAAATAGGTGAAACATTTATTAAGATGTTATATAGGTACTTAGGTATGAAAATAACAGTTACAAACAAGATTCCTAAATCCTGAACTTACCGTCAACAAGACACAGGCCAAACAAAATAAAAGCACTTTTCGTCAACATTTCAACTTTTCTTGTTTTATCTAGAAGGAAAAGAAAACATTTATTAAGTATATGTAAATGGTAGAAGAATATGTAAACTTTAGTACAATTTTTTTTCCATAATATTTGTCAAAATAAAAGTTTTGAAAATTCCGACAAATTAGGATAGCATTTGTTACTCTCACGTGCATTTCTCATATGTCCGGAATTATAACAGGATTTCAGTGTAAGTATAAAACATGCAAGGAAGTAAACTATTGATCTTAAATTTGTTTTTTTTTCGTGATGCTTTCGCTATACAGGGTGTTCGGTTCCTTGGTGCAAATATTTTAAGTGGCGATAGAAGATTATATTTGAAGAAAAAAAATGTTCTACGCATATGATCAAATCTCAAAAATCACTGAGTTATTAAACTTTTTCTGTTTTGGTCTATGCTTGCCAGAAATTGGCTCTAACTCTAAAACTATGCCATCAAACAAAAAACTGTTACCTTTATCGGATAGTTTGGTAAATTTCCAACTTAAAAGCGTCCTTTTTACTTTCAGTAAGTTGCATTTAGACACATTTCAGGGATAAACGAATCTAAAACTTTTGTTTTTCTACGGATTTTCCCTTATTATTTCAAAAAATACGTAATAAAGTTTATTGTTTTGTCTAACCAAAAGATGCCTCTCAAACCGCTCTACAACTCTCTTTTTGACACCAACTTTCTATCTTGTTTAGTTTTGTCGCAAATTTGTACTAAACACATCTGGTTGGGTCGTTAATCAACGGTTGCGTAAAACACGAATTCAACCCACCGTGCGTTGCTGTTGACGTCTGTTTGCAGCGCGCATAGCACACTTGATCGCCACGTGGAGTGACGGTATGAAAGAAGAAAAATCTAAACAGAAATTTACAGCTGGCAGAAAACAAACATGTATTCTCCAGAAGAGCTGGCGGATATTCATCTCTGTTACGGTTTTGCCAACTGTGTGGCAACGAGAGCCCAACAAGAATATGGACGCAGATTTCCCAACCGTCGACTGCCAAACGCAAGTATGTAAAAATAATACAAGTGTGTAAGATGTTTAGTTTGTAAACATTACGTTGAGACAGGAACCTTCACGTCTACACACCGTCGGTTCCGGAATGGAACGTTATTTTGGACTGCAACTCAAGCCGACCAGCCCCGCCGGTCGCTGACGCCGGCCATGGAGGAGAGAATTTTAAGAACTGTGAGAAACGATCCCAAAACCAGTACAAGGCGAGTTGCAGCTCAGTTACCGGTCTCTCACTGGAGCGTATGGAACGTTTTAAACAAAGAGAATATGCATCCGTTTCATACGCTGCAAGTTCAGGAGCTTCTGGAAAGAGATAAACCACTCCGGCTTGAGTTCAGCAGGATTATGACAGCGAAAAGGGATGAGGATGCATTTTTCTCGAAAAGCATCCTTTGGACGGACGAGTGCACCTTTACCCGTGCAGGATACTTCAATACCCACAATGACCACACGTGGGCAATTGAAAACCCAAGAGTGGTCAAAGAAACAAGAACACAGTACCGGTTTTCCGTTAATGTATGGGCCGGTATAATTGACCGACAGCTCATCGGGCCGTACATTATCGAAGGTTCGCTAAACAGTGTGAAGTATTTGGAATTTTTAGAGAACGAGCTTCCAATCTTGCTGGAGGATGTCCCACTTGCTGTGAGACGGCGCTTGGTGTTTCAACAGGACGGAGCCCCACCTCATTCCACAAATGCGGTAAGACATTTTCTGAACGCCAACTATCGGGAACCGTGGATTGGACGGAATGGGCCGATTCCCTGGCCCCCAAGGAGTCCGGATTTGACTCCCATGGACTTCTTTTTATGGGGGTGCATGAAGGAAGAGGTGTATTCGGCGACAATCAATACTTGCGAACAGCTAATTGACCGAATTTTTATTGCTGCCCGAAAGATACAAGAGAAAATGAATAATATTAACCTTGTGGAAGAGACCGGAAGGAGGATCATGTACTGCATCCAAGAAAATGGAGGACACATTGAGCAACTATTGAAATAAATTTATGAAAGAAACGAAGATCAGTGTTTTAATTTGAATAATCATTGGAAAATACGTAATTAGTTCAATGAACAAGTTCAATGTACAATGGTATCGAGAAAAAAAGGACATTTTCAATTTTCATCATGCGTTCAATTGAACCGTCCGCAGCATTGTTTTTTTTTTGTCACACTTTTCATACCGTCACTCCACGTGGCGATCAAGTGTGCTATGCGCGCTGCAAACAGACGTCAACAGCAACGCACGGTGGGTTGAATTCGTGTTTTACGCAACCGTTGATTAACGACCCAACCAGATGTGTTTAGTACAAATTTGCGACAAAACTAAACAAGATAGAAAGTTGGTGTCAAAAAGAGAGTTGTAGAGCGGTTTGAGAGGCATCTTTTGGTTAGACAAAACAATAAACTTTATTACGTATTTTTTGAAATAATAAGGGAAAATCCGCAGAAAAACAAAAGTTTTAGATTCGTTTATCCCTGAAATGTGTCTAAATGCAACTTACAGAAAGTAAAAAGGACGCTTTTAAGTTGGAAATTTACCAAACTATCCGATAAAGGTAACAGTTTTTTGTTTGATGGCATGGTTTTAGAGTTAGAGCCAATTTCTGGCAAGCATAGACCAAAACAGAAAAAGTTTAATAACTTCGTGGTTTTTGAGATTTGATCATATGCGTAGAACATTTTTTTTCTTCAAATATGATCTTCTATCGCCCCTTAAAATATTTGCACTAAGGAACCGAACACCCTGTATAAATAAGAGTGGTTTGGCACAGGATTTGAAGCCGATGTGGCACATGTAAGATATGCTTATAGCTCCGGTGTAATCTCGGCGACCAGAATCACTTCCCGTAATTCTACGCAGTATCTTGTGGATTCGGAACTGCGAAGAGAGCTGAATAACATTTAAAACGCTGTGATTCTTGGAACTGATCATAACTGATCCGAATGAAAGAATAATGATATAAGTTCAACCGAATACTTAAATCCACAGAGGCTATCCATCTTTGCATAAAGATAGCCGAGATAAGTGAACATTTCAAGTAACTTTGCTGAATTGGGTCAAAATTCTATAATAAAAATATTAATATTCCAATAACTGTTCCATAATTTGAAGGTAGTAACTTATTTCACAAAACATACGCAAAACAAACAGTGCAAACAAAACGCTGAAAAAAGTGCACCTTTATTTTGATTTGTTGAAGTGTACCTATTAAGTGAACTTTTTTTTTCGTTAATTTTAATTTATTGTTTAACTTTACGGGAACTAACAAGAGACATTATTCAGGTTTGGTTTATTTACACAGTTAAACGACAAGATTTCACTTCAATGCGAATTTTTGTTTGTGTTTTCGCTTTTGGATAGAGCTTCATACAAACACAACATACGTACGATATTATGGTTTCCTTCATTAACCGTTCTAACTGTTGAGCATCATAAAACTTTCACAGTTCAAGAAACACAACATATGAGTAGTTTTCGCTTCTGATCGGAATCTTGGTTTGTTTGAGTCTAAAAAATTTGAAAAAATATTAGGCTGTTGCTTACCTGATTTCAGCCATTTCACTATTTTATTGATCTTTTATTAATCTCTGCTCAAGTGGTAACAACTCAACCAGCTTTCCCTATTTCAACGTCTAGTTGCAAGCTGCGCTAAGTTACTTGTAATGTTGAAAGAAGTAACCTTACATCGTCTTGCGCAGTTTGTTTTGTACACGGTCTTGCAAAATTACACAAATTTCGGTGGCATCCATCTAAATCAGTTCATGCTTAGTCTATCCACAAATTGGTAAATAGGACAAAGTTGACAAATGGACATCGTTCAATTTGGTTCAGATTATGTTTTCAATTTCTTTACTTTAAGTGATGTACCCAGTTTTAGTTTAATAATGTTTTGACCAATTTGGGTAGTTTAAACTATCTAGACGAACGTTCCAAAAGGTCCTAAACATCTGCTAGATCGATGCCGCCTTTATTTTCATCGACATGTACTTTCAATAACCAAACTCACATAATTATTTCAATGTATCATTTCATTTGTTGTACAATTCGGAACTATATCAGAACAATAATCCTCACATATAAAAATGATGGGTAAACAAAGTCCAAAATTGAAGTTCTCAAAGTTAGTACTGATAGTTTTAACTCCACCATTGATGGTTAAACCAGTTTTAAAATGTGCATCGTCGGAAATTTACCTTGTGGTTTTTTCACTATAGCACATCTTCATTTTGTTGTGAATATTGATGTTATGTAGAAGTAATAAAAGCAGTAGATTTGCCATAAAAATGGTCAATGCAACAATTTTTACATTCATTCTGAAGTCGATTGTCCATCGGATTTTGTCAGAAGGTGGTGTCGGTGGTGTTTGAAGTTAAATGACCTACCCCAGAGTTGTTGATCGTTAGGAACTAATCATTAAACCAGACTTGTACCGTTATTCACCACTAGGTGAACAGTTGCTGTTTATATGGGGCTGGTAATAAACTATTTGTAAATGTATGGTATTTTATAAATTAAATTGCATACATATGCAACAAGCAAATTTATGATAGTAAAATTTTAACAAAATGCTTTCCACAAGTAATGCGTTTATTCTCATCGAATTATTTTACCCGAGAGGAGTTTGTTGTTAAGAATTAACGATTTTCTGTTATTCCTTATTACAAATAAATACAAATAAATAAGGGTACGCATACTTCAAAGGAGGTATGGGGTTTTCATGCAGTGTCATCATCGATATGGTGATACTTCTGATTGGTGCTAGAAATAGTAGTTTCGCTTTCAAGATGCGTTCAAAAAGCTATCGGAAACAATTAATTTCCTTAAAAGAAAAAAAATCTATGCGGTGGTTTTGATCCTTAAGTGTTGGGTCCCATACAAAATCAATAAAGGGATTGCGCTTCTATAGGAGCTATCGTTAAACTTTACCTTCACTATAGGGAATGCGTACCCTTTATTGGAGCAAAGGATTTTAAGGACATATGGGATCAAGTTCCTATCACTTCGAAGTTTTCTGGGCATAAACTTCAAATTATTACGGCTTCAGGCGTGACATTGTCAAGAATCGTTTGCTCCACTGATTCGCATCCATTGGTTAGCAATTTCAGTGTTCTCGGCTTTGTTTTGTTTGTGATTTTTAGTTTAAAAAATCGTGAAGTGATAATTAACCTAACCTATAAATCATATGGAAAAAGGATTCCCTCCAGTTTCACCCTAAACAGTAACATTGTTTCAAAAACGCGGCTGGTTTGCTCAGTGGTTACCCGTTCTGCTCACTGAGAAGATGGTTGGGAGTTCAATCCATGGCCCGCCCCTTTCCTTGCGATTTGCCACATGCCTCTCTCTAACACCACTAGATTTAAAATAAAAAAGCAGTCTACTGCGCTTTCTTTCATTGATCGCATCACTTACCACAGTGCATCCATGATCTAAAAATAACCTGCCTCACTAACACAACTATTCTTCCCTTGGTAATTGTAGAGATGAAGTGGTGATCACGGTCTCTAATAACAACGATTGACAAACTAATCATCCTTCTTCCCCCCTCCGCAAAAGACCCTGAGGACGTGGTCGGCGCCAGTACTGATCTATAAATAGAATGAGTGAACTTGTACATTGAAGATGTAAAGCTACTCCCAAGCTTCATATATGTGGTTATCTGTGCAATTACACTAGTTCTGTTCAGTAACAGAGTAGCAACTACGAAATTGCACGGTCTTAAATCTATAAATTGACGTATTCAAAGCACATGTTACTAGGTGTTATCAATTTATAATTGCCTATTTAAAACTGCGTGGTTCTAATAACTTTGCAAATTATAATTTTCTCTAGACACTACTTCTACTAATACGATTCTGACTTTGTTCAACTAAGTGAAATAGTAAAGTCAAATATGAGATTTCGATGAAGTTTTTTTTTGCCGTTATTACTGCTCTATCTTGAAATAATAAATGCTTCGCAAAATATTGTTCCAGCTGAGAGAATAACGGAAAGAAACTCGACGAAGAGAAATCTATCACTGTTCATAGTTTGGTAATCTATTATAATTTAGTCCTTGTGATTCTAAACCCGGGAACTATACGATTAAGATTTTATTATTTCTCCTGTTTACAGAAAGATTGAATGCTTCTGTTTCCTGATTTATTTAAACAAGATGTAAACATAGTGGTTAATTATGTTTCAATGTTGTTTGAATGTTATAGGTGAATTTTACATCTCAGACATCACACACATCAAAATTATTAACAATAATCAATACTTCCTTTATTCAATCAGAGCTTAGGTATTGACCATATGTTATACACTACTTTACCTTAAGGACATACGGGATCAAGTCCGTACAACTTCGAAGTTTTCTGAGCACAAACCTCAAATACTATATGGATCTCAGGCGTGAAACTTGCAATAATCGTTGGCTCCATTGGAGCATCTTTCGGTTAACATCTTACCTTTCAAATTTGAGCGTTGCTTGCTTTGTTTCGTTGATGATTTTTAGTTTCAAAAACGTGAAGTGATAATTAATCTTACCTAAAGTTCATATGGAGAAAGGACTCCCTCCCGCTTTAAACCATTATTGTTTTCAATAATTCTCTGATGTTCCGTGTGCGGTACTCTCAACTAGTTCAATATGCTCGATTTTCTATACCTTTAATATAAATTATCAATCATGAACTTGGTAGTAGTTTTCACCATCGAAACACATGTCGATTCACAAGTTATGGCTGAACCAGATTTATAGTCAGGAAAAATTGACAATTTCTTTTTAAATATTGTATGCTTCATTTATTCCTTAGCAGTATTATCAACATTATGTAAACATAATATTCCGCAATATTCAACTGTGAATTTCGCCATAGTTGATTTTCTGTCCAATTCCTATAACATATGAGGCAATACAATTGCTATAACATATGAGGCAATACAAATAATACGCCAGTGATGGGTTTTATAGCTAACTATGTAACTGAGTATTAAATCATTATGAGAAAAACTATAAAGTAACTTCACCAATATACTTCGGTCAGTTTTAAAAGTTGAGCGAGATAAATCGAATTAGAAAGCTATAGTCATTTTATTGCACCAGCACACCGTTATCTCAGCCATCCCACAGACACGTTCGAGATAGACATAACTACAGCCTCTCGGAACGGAGAAACGAGAAATCAGTCTCTGTATTACCACTGCTGATGTTGGCACGTTTTGCGTAGAGCTCTACGACTGTTTGAAGAGTGTAGCGTGTCTATAACAAAAAAAAAACTAAGTGATTTTTTTGGGGTAAGTCAATTTGAATACGACAAACAATAATCTCTTACCTTTCAAATGTCACTATTTCAGAGAATACGAGAAAAGTGCGTATCCAACAAGAATAGTGCGTTTCTGTTTTTATAATCCAAGCAAGTTCCATTTTACGGGTTGTAACTAGGTATATAAAAGCGTGCAATACTTTTCCGCTGAATTGGTAAATATTTCTTCATACAATTCATAACTCTAACGTGTCATATTTCAAGTAAATAGACGGAAAATCAAAGATATGTTTTAATGATGACGTAAATTCAAACAACCGCGTTCGTTGCGTCACTGTCGTTGAAGTTTCTTTTAAAATCATCTTCGTTTGCAGATTGCCTTGGGAAGAGGTTTTTTGTGGTCGCTGGTGAAGAGCTTGTTGTTTTTGTACACTATTATTTTAAAGAAACTTGTATTGAGTAAATTTTGTATTGTGATCGCGGAATCTCAAATTATCAAATTTGTAATGTTTTCAATTTATAGTTCTTAAATTTTAATAATTTTGATATCCTGTCATTTAATATTTTACAATAACATGCAAATTGAAGTGTTAGGTTCAATTAACTTTACTTTTTAATATAAATAAACTGAATTTTGGTTTGTGTAAACAATAAAATAAATATTCAAATTATATAGTTTCTTTATTTTCATCAGTTTTGGCTTAATATTCTTGAACTTCTTGCATCAAGGAAAGAATGTCGTAATAGGAATTGTGATGGGATTTTTTAAATTATAATTATTATCAAGTCACATTTGTGGATTTGGTTGCGTTTAGGAATCTCTGCAGGATGATAAGCAATAACAAGATCAGCGGATGCAATTTGATTTGTCTGCATTGAGAGTCGAACCAGCTTTATAACTGAAAAAGCCAGAAGCTTGTTTTGCAGATGCAGATGATCTTTTTTAGACTTCACATTCAGCATCGTCATTTGTACTTGAATAAGTGAAGTTTAATGAGTGGTGTAGATAATTCATGTTAGTTTGATGCACGTTCAGTAATTTATGAGATTTTTTTTTAAATTTTCGTTACAGTTCAAATCCGGAAAATCATTCGTGCAAGTCAATTTTCTTTTTTTTTCTTTTGTCTAGGTACATGGCATCGCATCTATAGTTCCCCTAGTATAGCGCGCTCTATAGTTCCCCTAGCAAAGGAAAATAAAAAAATAACAAAATGATATCATATAACTAACAAGTTCTGTTATCACCGATATCATTTTGGACTCAAGATTTATAACATTTTATTACTAGTTAAGTTTTTGACATTAGATTATATTTTTATTCTGTTATAATTTAAAAAAAAACTATTTTTCAAAAACGTTACAAGTTAAATGAAAAACTACACGGGTAAAATTTCACACATATTTATTGGCAAAAATTTATGTAAAATTCTATATAATATTCATTAGTTCACACATAAACTGAACGCTTCGAGAAACACATATGAAATATGAAAAGTATGTGTGGCCACACATAATGGTTATTTGAACACATAGGAAGTATGTGTGGTTACAAATAGTTTTCATTTGTTGATCAAATTGCCAAAAACCATGCAAGGGACACAGATATTACGTATTGATTTTTTATTTGTGTATGAATATTAAGCGCATATTAGAGATATGAAATTATGATTTTCACCTAAAGTGATGTTTCAGTTATTATCGTATGAATTTGATTTCATATTGATGACATAATTGGAGATTATTTCATAAAAGTGAGCAATTCACAGTATTTGTTTTCAAGATGACCTCTACTAAACTAAAACTACGTCTTACGGCAAGGGTAGTGTGTCAAATGAAAAATAGCGACCATCATTAAGACTTTCAACTCCTATCACTCAATTATTCCTCGGTAGATTTTCCAGATGGTTACATATGAACAAATTTCTATGAATTCAATCATCAAAAATTTGCATTCAACAATGATAAACAATTGAAAATTACACAAATAATAACTGAGGTCTTATAATTACGTTTTGCATACTAAATTCACTAAATGCACAGTATTTACTCATCATAGGTTTCATACTCACAGAGGTCCTATATGCCTATAAATCCTATAAATCTTTATTCGTTCGACAGTCTTGGAGCTGGTACGTGCCATTTACGGGCAGCCGTTGGACGATGACTGAGCAGCTGATTACTGGGCAACCGTTGGTTAGGAAGACGTTAGCTAGGCACCGGTTGATGCAACCCAGTGTTGGATTTGTACCCAACCGGATAGCCGCAACGATGAGGTGCGAATAAAGCTGTTATCCCGTGTAAGCCTGTTGGTAGCCACCTTTCGATAAGGTGCTATTTCCGGTTCACATCATCGCTTAAATTTGCAGAAATGCATTTACTGACAAACATTAACATCACTGGAGTATTAGTAGATAATTGATTTCAATTATCTGCAAATAACTCTTGCTGATGTAACGCTAGGATTGTCGGATAATGCACTTTCGCACAATATTAGCAAAACAAGTGAACTGCAGTCAGTCAGCAATGGATTTTCATCCAGACGGTACAGCGCACGTACGAGAAGCGGATTAATCAGCTTTCAAGAAAGACCAGGAAGCCTTAATTTTCATTTCTTTATTATAAAGACTTTTAGCCATTGATTGGTTCATCTGAGCCTTAAATTTGATCGCGGACCATAGTCTAAATGCGGTTTTTCAGGACGACTAACGCAATGTTCCCAGAAAAAGAGTTTGTTTGATTGGAATTTGTTTAACTTTCCGTTGCATATTCTCGTCAGTTGGCAGCCAGCTTGGAAGGCGCAACGATAAAGTGTTGTATATATTGCTGTCTGGTATGAGCCAGTTAAAAGCCAACAGCCTAGTAACTGGAGCCAGCCGGTAATTTGCAACGACAAATAGTGAAATGAATGTGAGCCAGCCGTTCTAAGCAGTCGATTGCCAGGAAGTTGGTTTAATTGGAAATTCTCTAAATTATCGTAGGCAGCCAGCGGTCACTAAGAAACAGCGTGCTTTCATTTGATGAATACCTTAAACAATGTGTACAATTTCGAGCCCGGCTCAAACATTTAAGCGGAACGGAGTATTCATTCTACCTATGCTTGTGGTTATGAAAAAAAATGTGAAAAAATATCAATGCCTTGCATCTAAAAGAATAATGCGTGTCACTATGCGCGTATAAGTTCCAACGCGATACATGCCATACATACACGAAGCAGAACATTCATCGGAAGCAATAGACTTGCTTGCCTAAAGAGGACGGTTATAATATATGTTAGTTACCAGTGGTTAATACGAAGTGAATGGGCTAGTATATTCAGCTCAGGAAAATCGGTATCATAAGGATCAAAACCCACTAAAATAACCGAAACAATGATGTGTGACGCGCTTCTTACAATTTTATATATATATACCTTGTGTTTATTGTACACAATCATCAGTCATGGACTTTATAAGGTGGATTATGAAATTGACAAGAATGGCTTGAGAAAATTATCACATCACTGAGAAAACCATTGTTCTACACATGGATGTCATTTGAATTCAATAGCCCATAGCCCATATGAATTCAAATGTAATGAAATCAGCTCATGCAGTTTCACAAGGCAAATCTTAAGAATTTCTATAGGCTTTTTACGTCAGTTTTCCTTATCTGCTTTTTATTTTTTAGCGCTGACAGGGAAAATCTAGGATCTAAGGATTTAGGATTCGTCCAATGCTTTTTCGAGGCAAATATGTGTGCACCGTTTTTGTTATGAAAATAAAAAAATAATTTAGAATCGTCTAGATGACACATCAATATTAAAAAAAATTTACCGACAGGCAATTTTTATCGATAGGCCCAATCCTAGATCCATAGACCGAAGCTAGAGCCATTTCCCGTACTTGTTGAATAGACACGCGATAACACGACTTAAAACACAACTCTTATAATAGTGAAATACACAAGATCGCAGGTCTGCCTTATTACTCCATTTTTACACATACCTATATATGTTTAATGCGATTTTAAATTTCAATTCCAGGTTCAACAATGAAAGAATCAGAAATTCAAAACTTTTACCAAAACAAAAATGTTTTTATTACGGGTGGAACTGGTTTCCTGGGAATCGCTATCGTGGAAAAAATCCTGCGATCGTGTCCAAATGTATGTATTGTTGACTCTTTTCTACTTATGTATAATTTGGGTGGCCCCAAAAAATCCAATTACAGTTGCCTTTTTTTAATCTTACATCAAATTAAAAGTTTTCAGTTACCAGGAAAAAATGTTAATGTGATCATATTTTGTTCGGTATTGAAAATCATTAGTCATATTTATTTATTTTATGCGTTTCACGAGTTGTAAGGATATAAGCGATAAATATTTAATTTTTTTATTTTTCTTACTTTTAAATTAAAATTTACATTTAATTCAATAAAAAACAATCATTTTAATCATTTTAAAAATACAATCATTTTAATCATTTAAAATGCAATAGATTTTATTCCATACATCCTTTCAAATTTGAATTCACAAAAATAATGGCAAATTTTTTTTTTTTGTATAAAATTAATGGTTTAAAAAAATGGCGAATTTAGTTTCATAATTTTTTGAAAAGCATCAAAACTCCCTATGGTTATTTTATTCGGAGGCCCACCATATATTTTTCATATGATTACTAAATCCTACTGGGTGAAATGAGATCCAAGTAGGTATTCTACACTTGATGGTTGATTTATCTTTGTTTTACAGGTTGGTGCTATCTACCTACTGATGAGACCCAAGAAAGGAAAACAAATCGAAGAGAGACTAAAAGAACTAACTAACAATGCGGTGAGTTCATTAAACCCTGGAAAAAGATTTCATTATCAGAATTGAAAAACAGTTATTTCGTTAAAAATCAAATCATTGGTAATGCAAATGCGTTCATTGTGTGTGGGACAGTGAATTTTAACGAAAAATTTGCACTTAATTCTTAAGAAATGATTACAGCTGGTCTGCATCTCCATACCCATATTTTCAATAACATAATACAAATAACGGATGTTTTGTATTTTATAATCGTTAGGTTTTTGAAGTGCTACTGCAACAAGAGTCTCCTGACGTATTTAGTAAGCTGCATGCGGTTGCTGGCGATGTCGGAGAGGAGAATTTGGGTTTATCAGTAGAGGATCGTACCACTTTGACCCAAAAGATCGATGTAGTGATTCATTCAGCCGCTACTTTGGATTTCCAAGCCACTCTGAGACCAACAGTTCAAATAAATTTACTGGGCACACGAAGAGTAATGCAGTTGTGCCGGGAAATGCAACATCTCAAGGTACGTTTAATGAATACTTTTTTAAAACTCAGTAGGATTGTTAAGAACTAAGTCTCCAAAAATGGAAATAGGAATGTTTACGCTTAGCTTAACCATAGCCAGACAAATTGTTTTCACCACCATTGCACTTCAAACTTCGCATCGATCTATAATTAGCCGTATAAAGCATACAGCCAGTCGATACTGCGAGAAAGATTGTATTGTTTCTCTTGATGCTTCTAAATATTCAATCAACATACTATTATAATTTAAATTCGTTAATGTCCCTTTTCTATAGTATTTAAATGTTGCTATATCTTACATCAAGCAGTTTTAATTAAATCTTGTTTTTAATTAATTTTACAGCTTTAAGAAATGTACGTCAATATTTCTTGCCTTCTTTTGAAGTAGGACTCGTGTTTGTTTCCTGCACTGGGGTACAAATTGAAAAAAATTATAATTGATTAGCGACGAATTGATTAGTCACAAAATGCGGTCAGATTTTGAACGTTAGTCGTTTCTGCAAAGGTTTTAAATTTTTTGCACCAATCGATCGGAAATATTTCTATTGTTGATTTCGGGCCATACACTATTGAAGAATTCATTTCATTAAGCCTTTATTCTACACCAATCGTAACAGACCTGGTTTCTGGAAATCGCCTCTAAGTATGCACACGCAGCAATAACGACCGCAGCACGACAGACATTTACTCGAACAGTTGACAATGGTCGTGATTATTCTCCAGAAGATAATAGGTTGAGCAACAATCGAGAAGCGATGAATCAGCAAATGTCACGGCACGTACAATCAAAGATCGAAAATATCCGTGGTTTGTCACAAAACGAGCAATTATTTCACTTCACTCAAACACATACCACGGACCTTTGATCAATGGTCAACAAAACAATTAATCACGTGTTGAAAACATTTATAAAACTTAACAATTACAACAACTAGGGTCCATCCGTTCGCTCACGCTATTGCTTCACTGTTCGAGTTGCTATGTAGTCCTTCGTCACCTTTGCGTACAACCCCATTAGGTTGTCCCTTGAAGTTTTAATGTAAGACTACGTTTCTCTTTTCTATACCGGGTGTCATTTCAAAATTTTGAAAAATGAGAGCGTTACGCTAAAGTGAAAGGTTTTTGAACACTAATAACTCTCGTTCAACACATTGACTTCATTCATGCGCCATTTAATCAGAAAAACTTACACAATTTTTTGCATTGAAATAACAATAAAGTGCAATTAGTATAAGTTGTTATTTTTGTTGCCTAAAAATGTCCTACTTTTGCTCCCATACAAATCTCCGTATGAACAGGTTGAAAATATGTTTTCCCAATCCGGGTCCTCATAAACGGGTAGAAATGGCTCAAATTGTCTTCTTCTTCTTATTTCATTTAGTTTCATTCCATGGTGAATACAAAACTGCAAAATTATTTTGCTTTGTTGCCGGTGTCTGATTTTATAACTGAGGCCCGTCCCATCTTCAGAATTTTGCTTCGTACTGTATGTTCGTGCTTCTATTCATTCAGAACTATGCCATCAACGCTATAGTAAATAGCACGCGAGATTAAACGAAATGATTTCAGTTTTCGACACGAGCTTTCAACTGATGGTTCGGACATAGCCGCCCGGTTGTGATTTTGGAGACAGAGTCATGCAAGACCGGCTAATCGGACAGTTACCGGTTTCCACGTCTACCCAATACAATTAAAAAATTTCGGGCCACTGAAAACTGGCCATTCGTCGTCTCTTATGGAATAATTTCAGTTCGTCTCGCGGGATATATACAAACGTTGAATAGCATGGCCCAGAAAGATGAAGATCACGAAAGTGCAGTATGGAGCAAAATTCATAAGAAGGGACGGGTCCATAGCAAAATAATAGAACTATTTTATTAACATTTTAACCAACATTAACATTTTAATTTTATTAAAATTACACATATGATACGTATAAATTGAATGATACCATTATTACTATTGAGTGTAGACGCTGCAGGTACAACAATGATCGCCGGTTGCAGAATTGTTGTAAGCACCACACACATCGGTCATCGATAGTTTCCGCAAATGAGTCCGTCAGGTCGACAATCACATAATGCACAATTTTTATGGATGGTAAAGCTCAAGATGGTGATACCTATACAGATATGAAATCGGCTTGGCTTTTAATTTCTCATCATGGCTGTGTTCTTATCTGAAGAAGGGGATGAAATCTTGAACTGAAGGGATGTTTATACTAGTTTTCAACAAAGTTGCTTCGAATTTAGACTTTAATAGCAAAATCAGCCGATGCCTTGGAAAAATACGTATCGCAAAACGACAGCTGAGCTTTATTCGCAAGTTTCCAAGTCATTCTCGGATCCTTACTGCTAGAAGTCTTTGTATGGTGCCCTGGTACGGCTTACTCTTGAAACAGCTTCTGTTTGGACAACAAATTATGTTTCCTGGACATTGAAGATAGAACGTGCTCATTGTAGATTCCTCCGGTTGGTCTTGCGTAATTTACCTTGAAGGAATTTGCTGAATATACCAGCCTACCCTGAGCGAAGTCGACTTTAGTAGTCAAATTGTGTCAAACATAATCTAATCTAATCTAATCTCACACTAACGCAGCCAATTCTTGAAGGCATCCTG
The DNA here is from genome assembly GCA_034211315.2 of Aedes japonicus. Taxonomy (NCBI): domain Eukaryota; kingdom Metazoa; phylum Arthropoda; class Insecta; order Diptera; family Culicidae; genus Aedes; species Aedes japonicus. The sequence goes on from JASCZW010004458.1 coordinate 240,663, forward strand.
GAAAATGATGGTTACTTGAATACATCATTTTTCTTGTCAACGGCCAGGCCAACTGCGTAGTGTGTGCCGCAAAGAGGATTCCAAGAAATAGAACGATTCCAGAAAGACCTAAAATCGCACTACTACTCGGAATCAAGGGAAGGAAGAAAGCGTGGACCTCCCGTACCAAACGCTTCCATGTAGAGTTAAGCAGTGTGATAATTTGTACAATCTCGTTGGGAGCATAGATGCTAGAAAGATTAGTTTATGCTCCTTTAGCCTATGGGTGAACTCTTGGCATTTGAACCAAAAGCCTGGCAATAGTTGCCAAGGTTATAGCGCCTTATCTCGCTCACAAAACATTTCGTAGTCAAATTGTGTCAAACATAAGTTATTTACATATTTTCCTTTAAATCATTTAAAAATGATATTTTATATTCAAACCAACAATTGATCCTTTACTGTACGAGATTGAACTTGATATGGTTAAGAACGAATGTAATTAATATTATTCCTTCACGGATTTCTGAATTTTTGATCGCGGACTTTTCACTTAATACCGGACAAGTGTTTCATCACATTTTTGGACGTTACCTTTGTATCATCTACACCCTCATCACAATCGCCAAGTAACGTTCGATCGGTTCGATTGATATTGCTTGCTCCAAACTTAGTGTTCTGAATACACTTCCACAGTTATTAGCTCAGAGCCTTTGATGCCATTTTTTGCATCAGTATGATTATGTGGCAAGTACAATCATACCCTATGCTCTGGGAGTCGAGAAATTTTCCTCAACGAAAAATTCCTAGACCAGACCCAGCCACCTCCAGCATGGTGTTGCTTTGTAGCTGCGCTTTTGCCAACTGAGCCTAAGCAGGCACTTAGATTAATCGATTTCTGCATTTGTAGTTCTGGTAGTGTAAAAACTTGTTACTTAAAACAGCAGGAACGCATTGCTTGCCATACCAGCACTATTCGTTCCTGTTGGTACTTCCATAGGGGAATTTTTCAAACCCGCTGGAATCCTACGAGTCGAGGATTGCCCCAACGAGTGCAGTGTCCGTGATCGGACATCACGTATTGACATTGATTTGTTCTTCCTAATTATAGATACCCAGGGGGAAATAATTAAGGATTTCGTAGCTGTATCTCACATGAATAAATAGAGATTTTCTTCAAATTCTCATCGATTTTTTCGCCATGACAGCACGTGACAGTGTTTTGGTCATCGCTCCTACACGCACATTTATTGGGTTAATTGTGAGATTTAACACAAAACTTCAAAAACAATTTCCACTGTGTAGATAACATATTATTGCTTGGCTAATTTTATGTAAACTACTAAGATATTTCTGAAACAAAGTCGTATGCGAAAAAATCTCAGGACCGAATGATGGTGTGAGAATGACAAGAAAGCTCATGATAGTTCGTTTCTCCTCGTGACAGTGAGAAGGCCTGTTTTGTCATCGTCACATGATGGCCGTGAGATTTACCAGCTCTGCGTGCATCATGCTTCACGTATGTGTTGGTGTAGTTTTGCACTATGTTTATACAAACGCTTTTAGATTATGTCCGATTTTTTTTCATTCGGTGTTGATCTTTTACCAGCGATGAAGGAGGTTCGTGCTGTGGTGACAAAAAAGTTTTTGAAAGGGGCTATTTTCAGATATTTGAAAAAACCTCGGAGTAAAGCAGGATTTTGTGTACCGAACCATCCGAAAGTACCGTGACACCTGCTCGTTGAATGACCGGAGGAGATCCGGTCGTACGCGTACGGTGCGTCAGCACGAGTTGTTAAAATGGTCAGGGAACGGATTAGACGAAAATCACAGCGCTATGTACGTAAAATGCCCGCAGATCTGAATGTTTCGAGATCGTCAATGCACAATATACTGAAAAATGACCTCGGATTCCAAGCTTTCAAGAAACGTAAGGTTCACGAAGTTATGGAACCTTCCAAGCAGAAATGACTCGAAAGAGCAAGTCTGCTTTTGTCGCGGCACGGTGGGGAAGAATTTATCTTTTCCGATGAAAAGTTATTCGTCTTGCAACAATCCCACAATGTCCAGGACGAGAGATTGTGGGCTCTCTCTTTGAGAACTGTTCCAGAGAGTGATAGGAATATTCCACAGTTCCAAAGTGCTGCGTCAGTGATGGGTTGGGGAGGAATTTGCAAGCAAGGCAAATTACCACTGGTTTTCATCGAAAAAGGCGTTAAAATGAATGCCGTATATTATAAAACGGAAGTTTTGGAGAAAGTTGTCAAGCCATATGTACAAGAGGTGTTTGGAAATGATCACTATGTGTTTTAGCAGGACGGAGCGACATCGCATACTGCAAATCTCGTTCAGAGCTTGTGCCGAGAAAATTTGACCGACTTTTTGGACAAGAGTGAATGACCTCCCAGTTCACAAGATCTGAATCCCTCTGATTATTTCGTATGGTCGTACATGCTGGCGAAGGTAAATGACCTCAGGGCGTCTAATATGAACCAATTTAAAATCTCAATCACACGAATTTTGGGACGAAATGCCGATGGAAGTCGTGCGTGCCGCCTGTGACGGTTTCGAAAAACGTCTGGAGCTGGTCAAGAAGGTTAAAGGCGATGTTATTCCAAAATATATGCTGTCGTTGATCAGTATTATATTGCAATATAATTGGTAAAGTTATCAATAAAATCTGGATTATCGATTTGAAATTGAGTTTTATTTTGTGTGAGAATATATTGGACACGGTGTAGACATGTGTCTGAGACCTTCACTTGATTTTCAATGCGCCGCATTTTTAAAACGAAGAATTTTAACCGTACAAACAAGTGAACAAGCGAAACGCACAGCATTCTGTAAAGAGCACACTAAAACCGTCACCAAATGTGCGTACAACGCAATACGCATAGATACACTTAAACCAGCAACTTTCGTCGCGAAGTTGCTAACAGTGTACACTCAGATTTGTTTTACAGAAATCTGTAAAATTTTACCGAATTCTCAACAGCTGAACGTAAAAAAAAACGAAATCCAGTAAATTTTTACAGGTAACTGTAAGACTTCACCGAAATCCGTTAAATCGGATTACCGAACGTTCAGCTGTTGAGAATTCGGTAAAATTTTACAGATTTCTGTAAAAAATCTAAGTGTGTAAAGTCCACTCCGTACAGCTACTTTGCATGTAGGACTTTCGTGCTGCACAATTCTTCGCTCGGGTACAATAAGCCGAAGACATAGATGATACAAACTTTTTCGCTGGTGGAGGATCTTGAATTCGATGAAGCAGTCGGACACTTTAAAAACAAAATGACTAGATCACGTATTTTATAGCTGTAAATAAATAAAGGCAAATGATGTACGTTCAGGGCCTAGTTGAACACATTACCCATAAGTGATCCGTTTTTGACTCGTATCATCATATGACACCTCAAACTACATGAAAATCCAAAAATAATCGCAATCTACAAATAATCCAAGCGTAATTGCAATAATTATCTTCATAATAATCTTTTTTTCTTCTACTGTTTCAGTGCATGGTACATGTATCAAGTGCTTATGTAAACTCCTACCTCAAAGAAGCCGATGAAAAATTATATCCAGCAAACGAAGATGCGGAGAAAATCATTGATCTGGTGAATTCTTTAAGCGACGGTGCTCTTGATGAATTGACAAATAAGTAAGTAATATTAAATAGCATAAGAACACATCGTATCATGTAAATTGAGGCTGAGTTGAACAGAATCAATTTCAGAGCACTTACGGAGGTAAGTTTTAATTGAAAAAGGTAGAGTAAGGTTCATTATCGATTTAACTGTATAAAAATGTTATCATTCTAGTCAGCAACAATTGATTCCGATTTTTGTTTCTCTTTTCTAAATAGACTGTTGAAGGATCATCCGAACACGTACACATTCACAAAGCATCTGGCTGAACACGAAGTTAATAAGTGTGCTGCTATATTTCCATGTGGTATTGTGCGACCAAGTATGAGTAAGTGATTGAAAATAAAGATGAGTATGATAATTGCACCTACTTTGAGATAAATTAACCCTGGATCTCGTTAAAAGACAATGCACAACAGACCGGTCACGTTCCGGTAAATATTCGGCAGGACAATTTTAATCACGACTATTGTAACAGTTCTGTATTCTATCAAGCGTATTTGTGACACCTATGCAAATATAAGTCAAAACTTTATTCGTACAGGAATGTATAAATTACGGGACTCATTTTTCCCTTCGTATTATTAGAACGATTGGGAAACTAGTAAAATTTAAGCTAACACTTCATTGTTCACTTTTCAAAAAAAAAAAACGAACCGTTTTTTCAACCTATCACTATCACGCACGAATACTCGACACTGAAGAAAGCTGTAATTTCTAGACGAAACAGGCTTATCTGTAAAAAAATAAGTTTTTTATAGTCAAATTTTAAGAAATTTACTGGCGTTCACTAGTGACATTTTGAAAAAGTTTTTCCGTTTTTAATTATTTTTAAAAATTGAACACTTTCTTAGATTTCCAATAATTCTTTAGAAATAAATTTAAAAGGATGATATTTTTATTAGCTCGTCAAAATTTTGGCAGATTAATAACAACTTACTATTCTTTGATTGTTGTTTTTTTGTAATCTCCCAATGCGCGGATCGATTTATGATCAAATTTGTCAGAAGCAGACTATTCATGAGAGTCTCTTTGAGTGGAACTCTTATTTTTTTTAAATGGTTTGTTTTCAGCGATAACTCCAGACCGGAACTACTTATCGACCTAATTCGAATCACATTTTACGTTTTGGGCAAAAAGTAATTATATGGCAGTTTTTCAAAAACATCACAATTTTTGGTGTAAATATTCAAAATTAAAAAAAAATTATTTTGACTATTGCATGTAAAGGTAACACATGCAAACAAAATCGAAGCAATATGAAATGTTTATGCATGTGAATTTATCAACTCTATTTAGTCTTATTATATACGGTTTCATAGTAAAAGTGGAGAGTATCCCCTGTGTGAAAAAAAAACCTTAGTGTAATTTATTGCTAGAACAAAGAAATGAAGAGAAAGAATTGATAGTTCCGTTAGAGTACGACAGGCTGTAAAATTGAAAGATGCAAGTTGAAAATGAGCGGAGGTGCATTTGAACGGTAGTATGCGATCGAGCGCACATTCTTTTACCAAGTTACACCAGATGCAGGGTAGGCAACCCCCTTGCCTGGCAAAAGAATGTGCGACCGATCGTGCTCATATACTACTTTTTGCTTGATACTGTTCTAGCGATAAGTTTGTTTCCCTCTCCAAATGCCTAACATGGGTGAGAAATAATCTCCTGCTGTTGGGTTTATTTTTGATCGCATACTCCGCTCGTTTTCAACTTGCATCTTTTAATTTTACAGCCTGCCGTACTCTAACGGAACTATCAATACTTTCTCTTAATTTCTTCGTTCTAGCAATAAATTACTGTCCATTCCTAGAGCCTCACATGTTGATTGGAAATTATATGTTTCTGACAAATTTCATCAATTTGCTATTGTTCAATCAATTGTAAAAAAAACTTATTTCGTAGCATTTCAAGCTTTTTGCTTTCACAATAATTCTTCACAATGAGCTTATTGCTTGCTTTCAATGTAGTGTTCTTACTCACTTTCGCAGTTATTCATTGAGAGCTTTCGATTCTTACATCGATGCACGAAATTTTATAAGGTAGAGCACCCTCACTTTTTACATTCAATATTCGAATTTTTCCTACCTAGTACCTCTCATCAGTGAGTGGATCATGCAACGTTCCAAATATGATTTGGAAACATTCAGAAAATTTCGTGAAATTCTGGAAAATGTAACAAGGCAAAAATATTCTTTATAAGAACTCGCCTTGCCCAAATAAAGACTTGGGCATTTTAATGGTTTTTTTTTTCAGTATAATATTATGACCAGCATAGTAAATCATGAATTCAAAATGAGTATCTAGTCGTTGAACTTCAAAATTTAGTATTGAACATGTCACAACGAGGATTTAACAACAACAAAAACAACCCCTATCACTTCTATCACTTTTACTCGGACTATCATCTATATTCAATAACATTCTTTACTATCCGTTAGGATACCGATACCGTATTCATTTGCCCTTGTGATCTTACTCTGTGCTGTCAAATGTATACTTCTACTGTGGTGCACTATGGACCGAAATGGACTGCTTGCTAACCAAATTGTATTTTCAGTTACTGGTGCATGGAAAGAACCCGTACCTGGGTGGACGATTTCAAAAAACGGACCTCAAGGATTTCTCATGGGAGCTGCTAAGGGAGTCATCCGACGACTTCCTGTGGGAACTGAACTTATATATGATTACATTCCTGTGGATATGGTCGTTAACCAAATACTTGTTACAGCATTTCATATTCAGAAACACAGGTAAATCACTTTTGGCTTTATAACAGATATAAAAGATAGTATATAAATACATTTTTAAATCGATCTCCGCTGTGCGACTATTTGCTAAAATAAAGCAAAAGTTATGTTTGATACTAGCCGTGTTCGAACTATACGGTAAATGCCTCCACTTTGCCAGTCAGGCCCGCAGGTCGATTTCTACTTGATCGATCCACCTTGCTAGTTGTGCACCTCTCCTCCTTATGCTAGTCGGTTCGTTCTCGAGAACCATATTCACTGAGCTGTCGACCGATTTTTACGGTGTAGAGGATACTAGGTGCTCCCAGCAGCTCATGAAATTCGTGGTTTATTCGACTTCTCCACGTTCGAGCATCCATCTGCACTCTACCGAAGATCGTAGGCAGCACCTTTCGTTGAAAGACACCAAGGGCGCGCAGGTCCTCCGCGATCATATTCCATATTTCGGGCCGTAGATGATCAATGTTTTAGTGTCGAAGTCTGTTCGATCAAAGCGTCCTTCGAAATTCAAAATAAGTACGGTTTCTAGCTATAATGCGCCTTCATAAATCTCTGAATCTAAACTCGGTGTTGGGAGGCTGTTTTGTCTTCTTGTGAACATCTCCCTTTCATGTACTTTGTGGTTGACGCATTACTAACAAGTCCAAATCTGCCAGCTTCGATCTTTAGACTGACATAAAGGGCGATACGGTCAAAATTTGGTCCATATCAACTTGACGTATTTCTTTCAATTTTGCATTTAAAAAACCTGAACACCCCTCATTTTGAAGGTGTGTGTGTGTAGAATATTGCTCCTATTTTGATTTTGGAATTCACTCTTCAGTTGTCAAAATGCCGTCCAAGCAAGAAGAGCAGCGTATCAAAATTTTGCTCGCGCATCGCGAAAATCCGAGCTACTCGCACGCAAAGTCGGCAAAATCGCTAAAAGTTGCCAAATCAACCGTTACAAATGTAATTAAAGTGTTTGGGGAACGTTTGTCGACAGCCAGGAAGTCTGGATCGGGGGGAAATCGAAAACCGGAAGCCGCTGAGACGACAAAGAGAGTTGCCGGTAGTTTCAAGCGAAACCCTAACCTATCTCTCCGAGATGCCGCAAATAAGCTGGGTGTATCGTCTACAACCGTGCATCGAGCCAAAAAACGAGCCGGACTATCGACTTACAAGAAGGTAGTGACTCCAAATCGCGATGATAAACAAAATACGATGGCCAAAGCGCGATCCCGGAGGCTGTACACGACGATGCTGACGAAGTTTGACTGCGTGGTAATGGACGACGAAACCTACGTCAAAGCCGACTACAAGCAGCTTCCGGGACAGGAGTTTTATACGGCAAAGGAAGGGAAAGGTAGCAGATATTTTCAAGCACACGAAACTGTCAAAGTTCGCAAAGAAATATCTGGTTTGGCAAGCCATCTGTACCTGTGGCTTGAAAAGCAGCATTTTCATAGCTTCCGGGACTGTCAACCAAGAAATTTACGTGAAAGAGTGTTTGAATAAACGTCTGCTACCTTTCCTGAAGAAACACGGTTGTTCCGTACTGTTTTGGCCGGATTTGGCATCTTGCCATTACGGTAAAAAGGCCATGGAGTGGTACGCCGCCAACAACGTGCAGGTGGTTCCCAAGGACAAGAACCCTCCCAACACGCCAGAGCTCCGCCCAATTGAGAAATACTGGGCTATTGTCAAGCGGAACCTAAAGAATACCAAAAAAACTGCTAAGGACGAGCAGCAGTTCAAGGCAAACTGGCTTTCTGCGGCGAAGAAGGTGGACAAGGTGGCTGTACAAAATCTGATGGCAGGGGTCATGCGTAAGGCCCGGCAATTCGGATTTGGAAAAGCGGAAGCCTAACTGAATATTTTTCCTGAATTTTATACTAATTGAACTTGAAAAAGAAATTTAATTTGATTTTTTAAATAAACGATTTCACCGATTTACACGCGTTTTCCCTTGACCAAATTTTGACCGTATCACCCTTTACGTCTGAACCATTGTCTCAAAGTTTCATTAATGTCGTCGGCAAAGTTAGAAAGCTACGACTCTTGTCCATCTCCGTTCTCCAATCGCACATTGCAAAGTAATGTTAAATAGCAATCAAGAAAACCCATTAGCTTTCCGTAACCGTCTTCGAGATTCTACAGAACTCGAGATTGTCCCAGAAACTCAAACGACGCACTTCACAAAATCCACCGTTGTCTCGACTAATCGCGTCAGTTTATCTGGAAATACATTCGCGGAATATTGGCAAATCTTACCGGATTGCAAAAATCTGATCCGTGGTAGTTCGCCCAATGGACACCGCTTGATATTGCCTTAAAAAATCTCTTGAAATTTATGATAGACGACGACATAGAATTTTGAAAGAGTGATTTTTAAGCGGCCATCTTGATATCAAATGCCAATTAGATTATTTTCAGTGAAAACTAGATGCATAGATGCTGATATCAAGATACTATATATCACGTAATATAGGCCGTAGTGTGAACGAACTTTTAAACCCCGTTCGCACTACAACCTATATTACGGGATATAGAGTATCTTGATATCAGCATCTATGCATCTAGTTTTCACTGAAAAAAATGTGCTTGGCATTTGATATCAAGATACTCTATATCACGTAATATAGGTTGTAGTGCGAACGGGATTTTAGATGTTTTATAGTACGTTATAGTACACTACAGCTTATATTACGTGATAGAGAGTACACACTGAAAATAATGTGCGTGGCATTTGATATCAAGGTACTCTATATCACGTAATATAGGTTGTAGTGCGAACGGGGTTTTAATCACAGCTTCTCTGTTCGGTAATTTTTTGTGCAGTTTTTGAACCGTAAAACTAAAAAATTACCGAACAGCCAGTATTGAATAAAAAACAAACGTTGTTCAGTAACTTTTGTTGCAAACAATTGACTATGGTAAAAACGAGTACCGAATTTACCGTAAAATAAAATGTTTGAGGTGCGTAATGATATTTCGGTAAAAAGAATCACCGAATAATGTGTACATTTTATGTTGTACTAAACAGCCAGTTAACAACTTAACCTGCATGACATGTCGTTTCCTTCACGGAATTTCTTGATGCGCTCACGAGGATATCGGTATTGTTAAAAAATTGAATTCAATAGTTGTATTGTAAGTGATATTTCCCATTGAGTTTGATTATCTCTGGATGCATTTTTAATTTAAAAAAAAAGACTGGTGCTATAATGCATTGTCTTCTCTTCAGCATTTCGCGGCCGAAGTAAACATGGACTCGAGTTCCCATGCCAAGCTGCAGCAATGAATTTTGCTGTCTTGGAAGCTGCTTGCGCCAACTTTGTTAAGCTCTTTTGCTTTGATAAGACTTGTGTCAGTTCCTCTAAATGCTTGTGCGCTGTGTGTGGTTGTTTAGTACGGAAATGAATTTTACTTTTTATACATCATCATCATCATCATTAAATTTAATGTCAAAGATTGGCATAAAGAGATAGATATCTCACATAAATCCACGACATCTGACAGCTTACTGTCTGCTTATGATCAATATTTGACGATTGATCAAATAGTCTGATACAAGGTAAACTAATAAAGTGACTTTTCATTTTCAATCAAAGCCCTCTCAAGGGGTGATTTTTACAAACATAAATGGTGATTTTAACAAACAAAATTCCGGTGCATCAAAGTTAATAAAATTTGATTCCATTTACAAGTAGTTCACGAAGATCTCATAACCTCAATAACCTTTAACAAAACATCTAATCGTTGTTAGAGACCATGTATCCCTGCAAACGTCCTACTGTTTCTGTGGTGTTCTTATATTGCAAACAATAAAGCAGTTGTTTCTATGCTTCCGCCATGGCAGGACGGCCAACAAACCGTGGTCTTTTATTTTATTTTTAAACACAACGTAGGGAACATTCTGCCTGTGCGCGATCAATCCCTATGATTGCCAATTTTTTTTTGCCACAGTTTTAATGGGTAGGGGCCTCCCTTAGCTTAGTTAGTAAAGGTGCAGCTACCAAGCAACACCATGCTGAATGTGGCTGGGTTCGTTTCCCGGTCTGGTCTTGACATTTTTCGTTTAGTAAAATTTATCGACTCCCTGGGCATATGGTATGATTGTACTTGCCGATTAAGCACACGATTACGCTTGCAAGAAAGCCTCAATGGCTATATCGGCATTATCCCACATGATGTCGAATAGTTCGGCGGTGCAAGGGAGTAAGCGTAAGCTTCTGGCCAGTGTCGCCGTGTCCATACTTAGGTACGGCGGGCCGTCGCCCTGTTCATACTTAGGTACGGCGGGCCGGCATGGATCACCGCCTTGAGTACTAAGAGCTACGTAAGTAAGCTAGAGAGTACGCACAGACTTATGTGCCTAAGAGTGGTTAGTGCTTACCGAACGGTATCACGCGACGCGGTCTGCGTCCTAGCGGGGATAATGCCAATAGGCATGGCCATAAAAGAGGACGAAGAGTGCTTCGAACAACGTAGAACAAGAGATATTCGGAAGACCACTAGAGCCGCATCCATGGTTAAGTGGCAAAGGGAATGGAACAACTCCACCAAAGGTCGGTGGACCCACCGACTAATCCCGGAATTAACCGGGTGGGTCGGTAGGCGACGCGGGGAGGTGAACTTCCACTTAACGCAGATATTGTCTGGCCACGGCTGTTTTAGACAATACCTGCATAAATATGGGCATGCACAGTCCTCCGCATGCAGCGAGTGTGCGGGAGTCGAGGAAACTGCTAAACATGTGTTCATCACATGTACTCGCTTCGACGGCGCGAGATCCGGCATGATTGCCGTAAGCGGTCACGACACGACTCCGGATAATTTGGTCCTGAGGATGTGCCAGGACCGGGACGTCTGGGACGCGGTATGCGTAGCAGCCTCCCAGATCGTCCTCGATCTCCAACAAAAATGGCGAAACGACCAAAGGCAGGTCGCAGGGACCACTTAACTACTAAAGCTCTAAGTAGTTAGACAAAGTGGGTGCTGAACAAGCACAATAGCCCCCTCCCCGAAGTAATACCGAAAGGTGGTTTCGGGGAGGGTCAAGGGCTTAAGGCACGGGTGGGTTTTTAGTGGGTCGAGGAGTTGGCACCCTCATCCCCACACTCTGAGTTCTTCAGGTGTCTGGTTGCAGATTTTCCATCCCGTTTAAAAAAAAACACAATCATACTGATGCAAAAATGGTACCTGGATTGAATCAGCGGCTGGGTAGTCAAGAAGAAAATGGATGTAGTTTTTGGCTCAGGAAGTACCATCGGCACACAGGTCCCAAGCTTAAGCGACTCCAATGAACACACCCTCAAATATTCTGCCAAATCAAAACAGAAAAACAGATGCTAGTATCAAAAAGGGCAAGAATGTGTTGCAATTTGTTCTTGAGACCAAGGTAATTTCATATTGATTGTTGATTGAACTCCCGTTCTTCTGCTTTGTAAAAAGAACGTGCAACTACTACCCAGCCACGCCCCTTTCAACGAACTGCTCAATTCCTCGACAAAGTAGTGAAAGTATTTTTAACCTTAGTTTTTGAGCAGCAAGTACTTTCATTACCTATCACGAATGTGTAAAAATAAGCTTTTCTCTAATTCCATTTATTTACAGCTTGAAGGAGCTTTCAATTTACCATTGCACATCAAGCACATGCAACCCCTTCAGGTGGGACAGTGTAAAAGAACAAGTGAATGAATATTTACACAAGTACCCGTTGAAGTCTGCTGTTTGGTTAGTATACATTATTCATTAGATTATATGATATTGTTAGTTATTTTGACTTGTTGTTTGTTATTTATTATCATATTCTCAAAACTATGTCTTAGCGAATTAATTATTATTTTCTTTCGTTACAGGTATCCGCACTTGAAATTTTTGCCTAGCTTGTGGCTGTACAAGATATCAGCAATTTTTGTTCATTTTATGCCCGCTTATTTCCTGGATTTCCTCACAAAGCTTTTTGGTGGACGACCAATGTACGGAATGAGTTATTGATATACATCTGCTGATATATTTAATTGGTCATCTATTTTTTTAGTTTGGTGAGAATGCATACAAACGTTTGGGAATCACTAAATAGACTTGAAAAGTTTATATTCAGTGAATGGAAATTCAACAACCCTAAAACACTCGAGCTTAGTCAACGATTACAGGTGTTGGATCGCGAGATGTTCAATATAGATATTTCGGAGCTCAAATGGCCAGAATATTTCGTTGGATTGGCTCAAGGAGTCAGACGCTACCTCAATAATGAACATCCGAAAACACTTGAAGCAGCTCGGAAAAAGGATACTGTGTAAGTATGCTGCAAGGGGTTTCAAATGTTTTGTATGCAAAAATGTCTGACTTCCAATCCGCTCAATTAATATGCAAAATTGCATGCAGAACACTAAGTTGAAAACAGTCAAGTTTTGATATGCAATAATTTTGAATGCTAATTAAGAAAGATAAAATTTAGATTAATATTAGCCTTTTTGGCGTTTAATCTCCCTTCTCTTGCTGGCACATGTTGAGGAATGATGGTTTGTTTTGCTTTTTACATGCATTTACTTGATCTAAATGACGCTGTTGTGTTTTTGAAATGGGAAAGCCTAAGGCCAGGCGCCCACTGATGTGGCGGAGGTGTGACATCTGCTAACATGCCAAAATATATTGTCGACGTTCGCCTCACGCCACAAGACTTTGACTCGATATTTTGACTGATGTGGCGGAGGTGTGACATCTGCTAGCATGCCAAAATATCTTGTCGACGTTCGCCTCACGCCACAAGACTTTGACTCGATATTTTGACATATTATGTGATGCCACACTTCCGCCACATCAGTGGGCGCCTCGACTAATGCCCATACATTACGTCGTCGGTCGCCTCCTACATGTGGTTACCGAAGAAAAGGCAGTCGGTCTACTATCAACCAACCTCTATGAGCTACATGGCGCCATTGCTACATGGCGCGCGTATTTGAAATTTAAAGTGTTACATGGCACACCATTCTGCTGTGGTGTATGTTTTGACCGTTCAATCTAAGAGTATGTACTTTAATATCAACGAGATTATTGCAAGATAAAACTTTCTAAACAGTAGCTTTATAAATAATATTTATTCTTAACAGGCTCTTCATCGTGCATATCGTATTCCAAGTGCTGCTCCTCGCCTTGTTCTGGGTCTTGGCTTCGAAACTCAGTGGACTAACATTGTTAAATTGTGTGTTTGTTGTTCCTGTTGTGTACTTTTTACTCAGTTTGCTGTAAATCATCCCGAAAGTAATAAGAAACATAAATCTATTGTAAGAGGTTTAGGTCGTTTTTACAAACGAACTTTGATGCATTTCTGGTGGATTGGAATTAAGTGAATAAAATAAAAACACATGCAATCTACAACTTAATTCTGATGACTTCCTTGTTCTTTTTAATTTTATTTTTTGTATAAATAAATGAATAATAAATGAAAATGTATCTACCACTTATATTGTAGCAGACAGTTTCCTATAGCACTAGACTAACCTGAAAGGCGATTATTTCATAATTATAATGTAGTTTGTCTTCGTCATGCTGCTATCCGTAGGGCCGAAAGCTCATGAGCGGACTTGTAAACAAAGACATTTACACTGAACCCACGGGAACAGGGAAGAAAATTTTCTTCCAGATGCAAGTTCATAATCAGCAATAAAATTGATTCCTCGTTAATTTTCATGATTATTTTTTTTCATAGTTAACTTTTGGAATTATCATATCATAATATTACAAAATGATTTTTCCAATCATTTGAAATAAATATGGTCTTATGCTCTTGGTTTCTTTTTTTTTAGACGGGATAGAAAATCTGCAACCAGACACCTGAAGAACTCAGGGTGTGGGGATGAGGGTGCCAACTCGTCGACCCACTAAAAACTCACCCGTGCCTTAAGCCCTGGACCCTCCCCGAAACCACCTTTCGGTATTACTTCGGGGAGGGGGCTATTGTGCTTGTTCAGCACCCACTATGTCTAACTACTTAGGGCTTTAGTAGTTAGGTGGTCCCTGCAACCTGCCTTTGGTCGTTTCGCCATTTTTGTTGGAGATCGAGGACGATCTGGGAGGCTGCTACGCATACCGCGTCCCAGACGTCCCGGTCCTGGCACATCCTCGGGACCAAATTGTCCGGAGTCGTGTCGTGACCGCTTACGGCAATCATGCCGGAGTTCGCGCCGTCGAAGCGAGGACATGCAAAGAACTCATGTTTCGCAGTTTCCTCGACTCCCGCGCACTCGCTGCATGCAGAGGACTGTGCATGCCCATATTTATGCAGGTATTGTCTAAAACAGCCGTGGCCAGACAATATCTGCGTTAAGTGGAAGTTCACCTCCCCGTGTCGCCTACCGACCCACCCGGTTAATTCCGGGATTAGTCGGTGGGTCCACCGACCTTTGGTGGAGTTGTTCCATTCCCTTTCCATTCCCCCCACTTAACCATGGATGCGGCTCTAGTGGTCTTCCAAATACCTCTTGTTCCACGTTGTTCGAAGCACTCTACGTCCTCTTTTATGACCATGCCTATTGGCATCATCCCCGCTTGGACGCAGACGGCGTCGCGTGATACCGTTCGGTAAGCACTAACCACTCTTAGGCACATAAGCCTGTGCTTACTCTCTAGCCTACTTACGTAGCTCTTAGTACTCAAGGCGGTGATCCATGCTGGCCCGCCGTACCTAAATATGGACAGGGTGACACTGGCCAGGAGCTTACGCTTACTCCCTTGCACCACCGAGCTATTCGACATCATGCGGGATAATGCCGATATAGCCATTGAGGCTTTCTTGCAAGCGTAATCGACGTGACTGACAAAGGACAGCTTATCGTCGATCATAACCCCAAGATACCTCAAGAACCTCTTCGATTCTACTGTGCAGTTACCTGCACTGATCGTCGCATGTTGCTCCGATTTCCTATTATTCACCACCGTGCCCTCAGTCGTATGGTGGACTAGCTCCAATTGCCTGGAGCTCATCCATCTCTCCACAATGTCAATGGAGTGTGAGGCCGTTAACTCGACCTCTTCGATGGATTCATCACATATCTCTAGGGTGATGTCGTCTACGAACCCAACAATCTTCACTACGCTCGGGAACTCAAGCCGCAGTACCTCGTCGTACATCGTGTTCAATAGCACTGGACCCAGGATCGAACCTTGTGGGACGCCTGCGGTGATCTGGACACGTTTCTGGCCTGCCGCTGTATTGTATACCAGTACGCGATTCTGGAAGTAGCTTCTGAGAATCTTGTACAGGTACCCAGGAACCTGTAGGCGCTGGAGCGAGTCGGCGATAGCCACTCAACTGGCGCTATTGAATGCGTTTCTCACGTCAAGGGTGACCACTGCACAGTATCGTACTCCTCGCCTCTTGCGCTGGATTGCCACCTCAGCCGCCTTGGTGACGGACAGGATGACATCCACCGTCGACTTCCCTTTGCGGAAGTCAAACTGATTATTAGACAGACCACCTATAGCCTCCGTGTACGTTGTCAGTCTGTTGAGGATTACCTTCTCGAGCACCTTACCCACTGTATCCAACAGAGATATAGGTCTATATGCTGATGGATCTCCTGGTGGCTTCCCTGTCTTTGGTAGCAATACAAGGTTCTGAATTTTCCAGACGTCCGGGAAGACGCCCTCGTCCAGACACTTTTGCATCACCACCCTGAACATTTCGGAATCCAGCAAGATAGCCGTCTTGATGGCCAGGTTCGGAATACCATCCGGTCCCGGCGCTTTGTTCACCTTTAGCGACTTTGCTATCGCAATGAGTTCCTCATTCGTCAGCGTCGCCTCGTCGCCCGCCCCCGTTGTGCCTTTATCAATGCCCACGTGGTCACGGGTGTTCTGTGGAGCCGTCCACCCTTCCGTCGCTATGACAGCGTTAAGGTCTGGGATACTGAAACGCTGGTCATGGGACAAATCTACGGCGGCGGGGGGCCATGGACTCGGGTCGTGGCTCGGAAAGAGTCGCCCAACGATCACCTGCAGCAGCTCTGATGAACGCTCGGTTGGAGCCGCCGATCCGCTAGTTTTGGCCATTACTACCCGGTAGGCGTCACCCCACGGGTTCGCATTGGCCTTCTGACACAGACCCTCGAAGCCGGCTCGCTTGATGGCCTTTATCTCCCTCTTTAGTGCGGCCTTCACGGCGACTAGCGCCCCTCTACGCTCGATTCTCTCGGCGTCTGACCGCGCTCTTTGCCCACTCCGTCTTGCGTGGAGGCATGTTCTTCAGAGGTCGGCAATCAACTCCGTCCACCAATACACCGGCGATCTTCCATTCCTCGGTTTGACTTCCCTCGGCATGATCGCATCGCACGCTCGTGTAAGTGTCATAACGAGTCGTTCGCCGCAAGGCTCCTGGGTTTCGCGCAAGATTCGTTCCCTCTCAAGCGCCTCTTTAAAAGTCTCTACATCAAAGTAGGACGTCCTCCATCTGCGGACGAATGGAGTGGATGCTCCTCCTTCCGCACGCTGCCTTGTATTGTGAGCGATACAATATCGAACCACCAAGTGGTCGCTATGGGTGTAGCCATCATCCACCCTCCAATTGCTTATCAGCCCAGGACTGCTGAATGTTATATCGATGATCGATTCCGCTCCGTTTCTATGGTAGGTACTCTTGGTACACACATTGGCTAGGTCTACGTTGAGCCTAGCCAAGGCCTCCAGAAGAATTGGGCCCCTCGGGCTGGTAAGGCGGCTCCCCCACTCGAGCGCCCAAGCGTTGAAGTCCCCCGCTATTACCAACGGGGTCAGGCCAGTTAGCTCCGTTGTTATTCGATCGAGCATATTGGTAAACTGTTCGATCGACCATCTTGGCGGTGCGTAGCAGCTGCAGAAGAACACTCCATTCACTTTTACAACCGCAAAGCCTTCGTTTGTGGTAGACACAACCTCCTGAACCGGGTACTTGCCCGTCGTCCATAATGCCGCCATATTGGCCCTGTTCGCAAACCAGTTCCCGTAGCCGGATGGGATGCGGTATGGGTCGGAAATAATAGCGATATCCGATGCCGACTAGCTAACTGTCTGACACAGCAGTTGCTGGGCGGCCTCACAATGGTTCAGGTTTAGTTGGGTTATCTGCATTACGGTTGGCTCGTTGGTATACCCTTAGCGGCCGGGCACTTGCCCCCCCTCCCCCCCCCCCCCCATGACGTGCTTATTGCCCGGCGCACATCAAGCATTTGGGGGGACCTTTGCAATCCCACGCCTTGTGGCTAGTGCTGCCACACCTTCTGCACATGTTACTGCGATCTGGGCCTTTGCACTCCCAGGACATGTGCCCGCTCTCTAGGCATCTAAAGCATGCCTTCGGTGGCTGGTGTAGGCTTAGTGGGCATATTGACCATCCCACCTTCACCTTCGCCACTTTCAACGCCGCGTCCGCGTCGACTGCCGCTACCCTCATGGTTGCTACCTGTGTCCCAAGCGAACCCTTCCTCAGACGCCACTCGGGACCCAGGTAGCAACCATGAGGGTAGCGGTAGTCGACAGTCTTGCAGCAGTCTTGGTGAGCAACTTTCTAAATGTAGTCGTTTTCAAGGTAGTTTTGAATTTTATGCACGCAACATTTTTTTGTACAATATCCCTTTTTTATAAGGTAGTCGTGATACTTCGTCTACAAATGTCTGTGATAAAAATTTGAAATGTCTGGGAATGTCTTTAAATGTCTGCAATTTTTTTTATAGAAAATTAGACTTCTTTCAACGAAAAGACGTAATAAGAGAGCGAGTTATGTCATTATCGCTATTTGTGTGATTATGTAAACATGTCTGCATCTATTTCTTGGATTGTATGCAACCTTACACTATTGTTTCATATTTTTAAAGTGACACTGAAGCTGGAGGCATTCACATAGATGACACAATTTTCCACAGCTTTTTCCCCCTATAAGGCTCTTTCCAGTTTTGTAAAGGTTGCTTCAGATAGAATTGGAACAAAAACAATTGCCTGTATTTCAGTTATTTATTATTGAATTCAAGATCTTTTTTATACAAATGAAGCGTTTTCTTCATACTTTTAAGAAAAAATACGGATAAAATTATTCGTCACGGTTTCGAAGGAATTCTCGAATTTTTCCTGTAACACGGCTCATTAGGCGGCGCACACCTTCTTCGTCCATCGTTTTAGCTATCTTATTCCACCAACTCTTCATCTGATTGATGTCTTTGACAACCTTTCCCTTTGCCTTGAGTCTCTTCTTCATGATTGCCCAGTATTTCTCAATAGGGCGGAACTGGGGGCAGTTGGGTGGGTTAAGGTTTTTTGGGACAACCTGGACCCCTTTCTCTGCATACCATTCTTGAACGACTTTGCTGTAGTGACAGCTTGCCAAATCTGGCCAAAACATTACAGGATGGTCGTGGGATCGAATGAACGGCAAAATTCGTTTTTGGAGACACTCTTTTTGGTATAGTTCCGACGTCATTGTCTTATTTGTAACGAAAACTTTCGTTTTTTTGCCACAGCTGCAAATGCCCTGCCAAATCATGAATTTTCGTGCAAATTTGTCGGCAAAAACAAATTTAAATTTGGCTGGAACATCCCCCCGAGCCGTTGCCAAGTAAAATGTTTGACCTGGGATTTGCCCGAAGTCAGCCTTGACATAGGTTTCATCGTCCATCAGAAGACACCCGTCGAACTTGGTCAGCACCTGGTTGTATAGCTTCCGGCACGGATTTTGGCCACACTATTCTGTTTTATGGTCTGATTTGGCTGTTTGCTAGCTCAATACGACTTGATTCCTTCCCGGAGTCGAGTTCTCCTCACGGTACTATGGGCAGCACCGAATTTTCTGACCAAATCACGGTCCGACAGATTGGGATTCCTCTTAATCGTCTTCAAAATCTTACCACGCAGTTTCCGGTCGTCAGTTCCACTCCGACGATTGGCTTGAGGCTTCCGAATCGTCTTCAATGTTTCCTTATACCGTTTGATAACGCGCCATACGGTATTTCTGGGCAATTTCAGCTGTTTAGCTAGCCTAGATGCAGACCACAATGGATTTTCCAAATAACTGTGCACAATTTTTTCCCTTCTTTTGGCTTCCATGTTGATTGTTTTCAAAGTACAGTCGATTTACGGAATGTCAAAAATACATACGTGAAGCTGACAAAATTCCCGACACGTGGGCGCCAAGAACTTCCAAATCCGTCCACCAGGAGCGCCACAATATGAGCAAAAGTTTGTTCCAATTCTAAATGAAGCAAGCCTTATTTTAAAATCAAAATTTAGTTTTCATTTGATAAATTCAACAGATTTTTTTTTTGATTCAACAATAACCATTGATGGTGTGTACCATATTTTAATTAATATGGTGTCATGATCACTCATGATCATCAATATCATTATGGTCATATGAACGATTTTTGTATAGAGTGCTTCCTCGGATTGTACGTCATTTCCCGGAATTTCGTTTCCCGGTAGTTCATTTCCCGGAATGACATTTCCCGGAAAACCGTTTCCGGAATGTTACATTTGCTAAATAAAGTTTTTTCTATAAATTTATACAAAACCTAATTTCGTTTTATAAATTTGTTATTACTATAAATGTATAAACTATAAATATGTTATGTTATAAATGTTATAACCTTATGGTAATAACTATATGCTATATTATAAACATAATAATTATGATATTTGTTTGATCTATTTTTTTCCTATATATTCTGCAAGAGTAAGCAAAAGGCCCGTGATATTTTTTTTATTCAAAATATTTGAAAGAACAGCTTACACAGCAAAAAGAGTTGTTGAATATTACACAGAATCAGATGCACATAGGTGATTCCATCGCTTGTGTAATGTTAGGTTGTCTCGATGTAAATTGACAGATGTAAAAAACAAATTGCATCGAAAGCCGCATGGAAGAATTGCGAGTTGTGGCAGATTGGAGCGCGGCATCGATCGCCAATTACTTGAAACACGAGCTACCACTTACCGTCGAGTCGCAGATCGTTTCGCTTCGTCCACTTCCATTTGGAGCAGAAATATTTTTGTTTTCGGATGCAACCGTGGCGGTTGATTTTGTTTTGACATAAAAAAAAAAAATTCCGGAGATGAAAAAAAAGAACAATAACAAGTCTGGCAGTGTTGCAAGATTTAATTAAACATAACAACTAAATGCGATAAAGCATCAAAATAGTGTAACATTTAACATTTTTTGCGGAATTTTTTATGTGCATTGGTTTTTGTGTAATATTTATGTTTTTAATATGTGATTATTACATTCATACAACTAATAATTTTTTTCTGATGTTATTTGAAAACCGATGTAATATTCCACTAAGTGGATGTTATTGTGCATCGTATTTCCTTGATTACATCAGTTTTTGATACGTTAGAATCAATTACGTTGTTGTATATTACATTTTTTGTTGTTGTGTAGGGACTCCATGTTACCCTCGGAAAGGGCTTATACAATACTTATCTCCGGGCCCATTGTGGCTTTCGTTTCTTCAAGGATTGCTACTTTAAATGATACCTACAATATTTTAAAACATTTCAACAAAGCTTCTTACGGTATCTACTGTACTGTGTTTGAAAACTATACTGCGTACTGCGTACGTTTTAAATCCAAAATTCATGGAATACCTTTATTTGAAATTTAAAAAATATTTCAAATGTCTGTAAAAGTCTGCAACATTAATAAAATGTCTGCTAAATGTCTGCATCGTTAAAAAAGTCTGCAATAAAAATGAAAAGTCTGCAAATTTACAGACATGTCTGTAAATATGGCATCCCTGTCTACAACGTCTGCTAAGTTTTCAAAGTTTCTATAGAGATGTTAAAAACAAGGTGTACTTTTAAACAAGTAAAATAAACAGACAATTTACTTGTGATATACGCTAGACAGAACAGCTTAATACATAAATGATTGACGAACAAAGAAAATAAAAGTTTTTTTTTTTCTTAAGACTCACAGCTTCAGCCAAGTACGTCCAATCTTCGTGGTCTCATCGGGTGAGTTGGAAAATCTAAACTAAATAGTTTAAAGTTCACACTTAATTGATATTCACCTGGTTTACACATAACTTAGTATAAACGGCAACTATAATCGCTTACACCCCGTTCGCACTACAACCTATATTAGGTAATGTAAAGTATCTCGATATCAATTGCCATGTACATTATCTCTAAAGAAAACTAGATGCATATATGCTGATATTAAGATACTCTATATCACCTCTATATATATATTGATATAAGGTTATATAAGTTATAATGCGAACGGGGTATTGGTATAACTTTTAAAATTAATATAATATAAGGGTCGTACACTGATAAAAAAGGGATGATAACTAGACAAAATAATCAAAAGGTCGCAAGTAACATTTGTAAACAATGACTTCTAGCGTATTTTTCTGGGATCTGCTTGCTCCCACGAACAAAATAGCATCTGAAACAGATACAGGGAGTTATAATCTTTCTGTCGGTAGTGGATACAGTTGTTAGCAACCTGGCATTTCCAGAAAATTTACGTTTTAAGTCATTTTTTCAACTGTTACTTTCGACCATTTGACGATTTTGTCTAAATAATATCTAGGGTTTTTTTTTTCATTAGAGCAAATCTGCAATTGAGAGACTCTCTTTGATTACTTTCTCTTTCATTCATATTCCATTCAGCTTTACGTTTTTCATTCTACTATTTGTAGAGTATGCTAGCCAGCACTGTTGTGTTTCTATCTGTACTAAATGAGAATCTCTGATTGTTAGATGCGCCCTATTGAAAAACATCCTAGATACTTCCTGAATCAAAAAATATATTCATTTTCTTCATGACTATCCGCCCGCTGTTATAACTGCTGAGTCTGACAAGTGTTTAAGGCTGACTTACACTGATAAACAAGCAATGATAAAATCTATGTGTCCCCCACATGATTTTTTTTATGTCTTGATTATTGAGATTTTCAGCCTCGGGCTGGTTCATCTCCCGTCGTAGTCAGTCAAAAACCACTTTTGGGCATTTTCGTAACTTCTCCGGGGGTGAGATTATTCGAACTCGTGACTTAGGCGTGAGAGGTATGGATGCTAACCAATACGCCGGGGTCGCCCCACCCACATGATTTTTTGCAATTTGATCATCACATGATATTTATCTATTTGTTACCACACATAAAGGGCGATACGGTCAAAATTTGGTCAATATCAACTTGACGTATTTCTTTCAATTTTGCATTTAAATAACCTGAACACCCCTCATTTTGAGGGTGTGTGTGTGTAGAATGTTGCTCCTATTTTGATTTTGAAATTCACTCTTCAGTTGTCAAAATGCCGTCCAAGCAAGAAGAGCAGCGTATCAAAATTTTGCTCGCGCATCGCGAAAATCCGAGCTACTCGCACGCAAAGTTGGCAAAATCGCTAAAAGTTGCCAAATCAACCGTTACAAATGTAATTAAAGTGTTTGGGGAACGTTTGTCGACAGCCAGGAAGTCTGGATCGGGGGGAAATCGAAAACCGGAAGCCGCTGAGACGACAAAGAGAGTTGCCGGTAGTTTCAAGCGAAACCCTAACCTATCTCTCTGAGATGCCGCAAATAAGCTGGGTGTATCGTCTACAATATTTTCAAGCACACGAAACTGTCAAAGTTCGCAAAGAAATATCTGGTTTGGCAAGCCATCTGTACCTGTGGCTTGAAAAGCAGCATTTTCATAGCTTCCGGGACTGTCAACCAAGAAATTTACGTGAAAGAGTGTTTGAATAAACGTCTGCTGCCTTTCCTGAAGAAACACGGTTGTTCCGTACTGTTTTGGCCGGATTTGGCATCTTGCCATTACGGTAAAAAGGCCATGGAGTGGTACGCCGCCAACAACGTGCAGGTGGTTCCCAAGGACAAGAACCCTCCCAACACGCCAGAGCTCCGCCCAATTGAGAAATACTGGGCTATTGTCAAGCGGAACCTAAAGAAGACCAAAAAAACTGCTAAGGACGGGCGCAGTTCAAGGCAAACTGGCTTTCTGCGGCGAAGAAGGTGGACAAGGTGGCTGTACAAAATCTGATGGCAGGGGTCAAGCGTAAGGCCCGGCAATTCGGATTTGGAAAAGCGGAAGCCTAACTGAATATTTTTCCTGAATTTTATACTAATTGAACTTGAAAAAGAAACTTAATTTGATTTTTTAAATAAACGATTTCACCGATTTACACGCGTTTTCCCTTGACCAAATTTTGACCGCATCACCCTTTACTTCCTATGTGCACACTTAGAAAATAACACCGAACTCGGTTCAATTTTCTACCGAACCACATCGGTTGCCAACGAGAAACCGAATAAATCGTTTATTTATACTGTTTTCGAGTGTATTTATTGAGTTAAACCCGAATTTCGGTTACTATACGAAATATTTGACAGATGAAAATGAAAGATGATCCGAACAGTTCGGTAAAGCAGGGATATTAAAGAGTTCGGTACATGAAAACCGAGAAAACTCGGTAAACTGAACCGAGCACTCGCTGAATATTCTAAAACGTCAATCACTTCTCTTCGAGTCAATTCCGCGACAGCTATGTCTACCGAAAAACTCGGTTATTTTAGCTGACTCGATAAGGCCTGAAAATCAATCAGCCATTTTATCTCGCGTGTGCGTGCCGCAATTTCCATTGCGCGGTTCGAAGTGGAATAAAAACAATGATTTGACCAAGAAAATTGTAAGATGTAGATTATAAAAATTGTTTTTAACATAAAACAAGGTGCCTTGTTTTAATTTTCGGTCCGAGGATGACAGTTTCCCAATGACAGCAGTATGCCGATGTAAATCTGACGGGGGATTGTCTTGGAAGATTCAGTGGACTTTGCCGTCTGTTGGAAATCAACTTTTATCAGTCTTCAACTTGATATTGCCTCTGCATTCGAGTTGTGGTTTTGTTCATTTGGTGCATTTGGTATAGAGCCACCCACACTCAGCCAAATAATCTTAAGAATTTCATAAGGTTCATCTTATGAATGATGCTTTGGAATTTCATAAGGCTGACTTATGAATGGATTTTGTTTCACACGACGTTGTTCTAGTGCGCCTTTAAGCTTTCCTAATTACAGGTGTTGATTCATACTAGTGGGTAAGTCACTGGGCCCATAACATCAACGTTCATAGTTCGAATCCAGGTTGATCCAAATTTTTATTTTTTCAACATTATTATATGTCATAAGATAACTTCACGAAATTCATACTTATTTTTTATAGCAAATAATCATAATGTAATCGTATGAATATCGAAAGTTTATTTTGCTGAGTGCAGGGTAGCAGAACAAACAGGTGCATTCTTTTATCACTGGAGCAGTGCACGGTAAATCTGAGGTATGCATTTATGACTTCAAAGTAGTCACTTTGCTTGAAGACTGGAACTATGCATAATTTGCCTAAAAAGGTTTTATGCAAAAATGCCTAAGGAGGTTATACGTCAGAAAGTGAATAAATTTTAGGAATTTTGTAGCATGTGGAAGAGATTAGAAACTATGCATTTTTAGAATGTGATTGTGCTTAGAAACTAGTCATTTTAAGAAACTCAGCGCCAATATTTCAAAAGGGCAGACCTGCTTTTTTTTAATCAACGACATTCTCTATCGATTTCTCACAAAAATCCACAAATGCAAATCATATACACCGTAAGGTAGGAAAATGTTTCTTCTTGCAGTCGAGATTGTTGATTTGTAGGAGAAAGTTTTCATTTCCGAGAAAGCGATGGTTATAGTAATTGTTTATAGCAGATCCGCCCTTTTGAAATGTTGGCACTGAACTGGTCTTAGAAAATGGCTCTAGATACAGATTTCAGTTTATTTAAAACCTTAAAATATATTTCATTTAAATAATTAATCTAATTAATATAAATGATCAATCTGAAACTGAATCAGCTTCGATTGATTCCGTAAATTTGGCGCACATCAGGCTTACAGATTGCCTCGCACTGTGAGTTTTTGTTTTGAAACAGAAAACTTCGATGAAATCAGATATTTTAATTAATAGTGCAGGAATTGCAACGGAGAACACACTGAAGCATTTAAAAAACGTGTCGATGGCCTGCACCGAGCATGTTCCACATGGAATGATTTCTCCATCGATGAAGATACACAAAGAATAATGATTATTAAAATTAAAAAAACCATTGCCAAATTTGAAAAGTTGCGTTGGTTCTTTTTCGTAGAAAGCGATTTGCATTCACAACAAAATCCTTCAAACCGTCAATTCAAAATTTTCTGCTCAGTAAATTTAAAAGATGAAATTTTTAAAACAAATTGTAGAACTGTCAAATCGAAGTCGTGGCATCGTTGTAAATAAAAGCAAATTATTTTTATTGCTAAATGAACTTTCATCTAGACACTGTCGTGCAATTAAAATAAAAGTATGCTGTTTGGATTGAAATTAAAAATAGTTTTAGTATGAAAAGTTTTCATTTTAAATGAATTGTAGAACTGTCAAATAAGTACCGTGGCATCTTTGAAAATTAAAGCAAATTATTTTTATTTCAAAATGTACTTTCTACTAGAAAGAGTCGTGCAATCATAATAAATGTTTGCTGTTTGGATTGGAACAGAAAATAGTTTTACAAAAGAAGGTTTATATTTTCAGATGAAATATATCTAATAACCATCAACAAGGAGGTCGGCGTCCATGGGTCGATCACCAATGTTTGCCATCCCGAGAGATCCATGTCGGAATACTTTCACCATAGCACCAAAATGCACCTGAGAAACCTCTGGTATCTGCTATCACTCGTCGTCACTTGTGGCAGTGCTGCAATAAAAAAAGTGGGATTATTATCAGTGACATGACCTATTCTTTTTGCATTAACCGAAGAGCGTGCAAAAACAAAAGTATTCAGATCGATTATGTAGATATTTTGAACTTGTACCTCTGTTCCAAACAATGTATTACTGGCGCCCGACTTCAGCAATCACAAGTTAGTTGAAGATTTCACATTTGAATTCTGCGTCGATGCACTCTGCCAAGATGACGTTCTAGAATGTCCGTTCGGAACGTAATCTTCTGATATGCAATTCGTTGTGAAGGTTTTCCAACAGGAATTGTTCGAAGGTGAAGCTTTTTTTCGATCATGATAAGAATTACGGAGTATATTGTAGCTATTTTCACAAAACACAGAAGATACGGACGTGGGCAACAGTAGACGCGAACGTGGACAACTATAGTGAAAAATTACAAATGATGACTGTAGTGGCTGTCAGACGACTTGCTTTGTGTTGGTGGATTTGACAGTTCTACAATTTTCATGGTAAAAGAACACACTTTTAAATTTACACACTGAACCGAAAAAATAAACTTTCAAATCAAACGCATAACTTTCCTAGTAGATGATTTTACTTTTAAATTAATGAAAAATGAACACTTTTCAGAAGTAAAGCTCAAAATTTTTAATAAAACAGTATTCCTTTTTTGTGTGTACCGATCACCTTGCGATATCAAATGTGGGGCAACCTCTGAGTTGTGTGTTACATTGAACGCAGCGTACTTTGCCAGCTGTTCCGGTAGAGCAGAAGCGGTGTCCTGTGAATCCATAAATAATCTAATAATAATATTCATCAGAAATACACTGTAATGTGACGCAGCCAATTGGAAATATATAGAACTTTTAGTACCTCAATCCAACGAACTAATGGGGATGCTAACTCATCTTCTACACTAAGAGGCATGATAACTGGTTGCTTTTTCAATCCTCTACGGCTAAGCTGAGCCATAATGCGAAGACATCCTCGTAGATGATGGCTTTAAACTAGAGACAAATAACACGCCTTAAAAATACTCACCATCCTGAACCGATGTAAATGTGCCCCGCTCAAGCAGAAGAGCACGAGAAAATAATTGTCTTAAGTCAGATTGTCTGCTATAATTTACATTCAACCGTTCGAAAGCTTTCTGAATCTGAAAAATGAGCAAATTAGAAAAACAGGCATTACCGAATACTGTGAATAATACCCACCATAACTCCGTTATACGATTTTAAATGTGGTAGAACATGCACTATTCCCACCACCGTTTTTTTTGCTTTGGAGCAGCAGTTCATGCAATGGATGTGTTTCCGTCATCATTCTAACGATTGTGTTAAAATTTGCCGATGTTGAATCTTTTCTTCCGCACTCTTCAGCTAGTTCTATTATCTCTGATGGCACACTTTTAATTTCTTCAGGTTTTTTATTGCGTGTGAACTTACGTTCACCAGGTGCCAAGTTACTGGTAGCATTTCTGAGGTGCCTATGAATTATTCCAGAATGAGCATATCCTGGGCCTTTTCCAGAGTTCTTCCAAAAAAACAATCCAAAATCGGGAGCATTTTCGGCCGGTTTTGTAGCACTAAGAGACGGAAAGGTGGCAAGATGTTTGCAGCTAAATCCGTTTTTTCCTGTGTAGTGGGGTATCTGTGAAATAAAAGCTTAAGAGAAATACTTTTCTTCCATATTTTTCTTGCTATTTACACCGAGATTTTTACTGCATTTTTATCAATGGTATAGGACCTATTTAAAACCTACTCTTGAATGATGGGAAATATAGGACTTTATGAAGTGTTCAGCTTGAATTCGGGATTATTTTGATTGGACGAGTCAACAAAATACTTACATTTTTTCGCTAAGCAATCTAGCTACTAAGTCGTTGCAAAGAATTCGGATCATTAGCAGCAATTCGTTGTAGGTAGGAAGTAGATCAACGTTCAACTTCTTGTGCAAGACATTCCGGAATTTGGCGTTCCCACCCAGCAATTCCCGGATCTAAAATGAGTGGATTAAAGCAGGTAATTAATCAGATTTCAAATGTAACATCATTTTGCATACTCGGGTTGGTCCAATATCGATTTCTTTTCCGTTTCCACTTCTACAGACCATGTCTAAACTTTCTCCGAGGCCTGAAAGTTCACCGGATGCTGAAGATTTCATGGAAGATTGATTGCTTGAGCTTGCAGTTGGATCTTTAGCTTGCTGGATGAACCGACTTGTATCCTGAATGTTAAAGGATTGCCTGATACTTGCTGAAACCGCTAGGATGATTTTTTGTGGCCCCATCTCCTTGATGCCAATGTTGGCAAGATCTGTATCCATGATGTACAGCAGTGATTCATCGGTGAATTTTTGTGCTGAGCGAAAGAAAGAGAAAGTGTGAGCTCCTGCACATAACCGTCAATTTGGGCATCGCAGCCAGTGATAGGGCACCGGATACCTTTATAATCTATATATTTATAAAAAATATAATAATAATTTATTAAAAATCACTTGCCTCGTAGCTTGTTCATGACAGTGGATTCAAGTTTGGCTTGCAATAACTCCATTTTTTTCTTAACTTTGTTTTCAGCCAAAGCCAGTCAACTATCACCAACAGATATTTTCACTTTGTTGATTGTGTTGTTTTTATGCATTTTTCCTATCACCCTGGAATAAAAAAAAGACTCAAAATTATTCATTTTTTGGGAATAAAAAGTAAGCAGTTTTTGACGTACAGAGGATGTCCATTAAAATGCATAGAATGTAGTCAAAAAATGACTACCTCAGAATTACCGTGTGTATGATGTACACGCTAAGATGAGAATACCTAAAATTAGGTATTAATTTTACCTAAAATTAGGTATTAATTTTACCTAAAATTATGTATTGTTGACAATACCCAAAATATCGGTAAAATTAAACGATAATAAACAGTAATTTTTACTGAGATTTGGGTAATGTTCACTTTCCAATGCTGGACGTTATTATTTACCTAAAATTTAATAAATCACTAAAGCAAAGCGGGCGCCATATTTTTCCAAGTGAAAACGTAATTACTTTTTTTTAAAATTTTAGTTCAAAATGAACCAATAAATCTTGCATTTATTTATTCTAGCTCCAACGGATCCTTGTGGAGAGAATTTGGTGCAGAACGGTGCAAGTCAGCATCAATATTGGGTCGATGCAGATAACATATTTCTGTAGTGGAGGAATCCAGCTATAAAATGCAAAAGCGAGGTTAAACGACGTCATCGATGACGATTTTGCAAAATTATTGTTCGAGCTGTTTAATCAAAATAATTTGTGATTAAAAGAGCAAAAAAAAGTCGTTAATGACGATACTGACCAATTCCATATAGTTAAAAATAATAACCAGAAAGTTATTATCAATTTCAGTTTTAGATACTACGATGTTTAACATCACTATAGCTTTACTTGGATTCATCCAAACTCTTTAATGATACTTTTTTTAATACAAAATAAAATATGTCATACAGTTGAACATTTGTTCCTCCTTGAGTGCAGATTTTGTAAAACTAATCCATGGATGAATTGTTAAATTGCATGTCTTATTTTAAGCATTCTGTAAATAAAACTACAAAAAAATACCCAATTTGGAGTAAAAAGTAACGATACAAAATCGGTAATATTTAACGTTTATCTTCCTTCAATACTATTACCCAATATTAGGTAATCTGTGTTTACGCATAGTTTGAGTATGTGCACTTTTGAGCGATTACCGGTACTTTTTAACGATCTTTAGGTATTTGGATCTTAGCGTGTAGGCATAATGAGCAAGATATGCTCGAAATTTTGTGTTTGGTATGAGGATTTTTTTGCATCAATAAACAATGAAACTGACAAAACTGGTTTTATTACTATGAAATTCAAAGCTATTTGTGAATGACGATAAGTGTGTGGAGCTACTTGAGCCACCGTTGCCATTGTTGAGAGTCGATCATCACCACAAGCCATTCGTACTAAAATTTGAAACTACTAGCAAGTGCGATGATTTGAATGTGTCGGACACTCTCAACTTTGATTTCAACCGATGTGATTTCGCATCGCTAAACGAATTAATATCTGCTGTTCGCTGGGATGAGTGTCTTGTTGGGTGTAGTATGGAAGAGGCAGTTTCCGTCTTTTATCAACGGATTTTTTCAATTGTTCGTGATGTTGTCCCGGTGAAGCAACGACGCCGATTTTCGGAGACAAGACAACCTTGATGGAACAGCGAGCTTCAACATCTACGGAATCGACTACGGAAGGCTAGAAAACGTTTTTTTCGGTCGAGGGATGTACAGCGAAAAGTGGAGCTGCGTGACTTAGAGAGCGAATATAACTCTTTGCATGCGCGATGCTTTAGTAACTACATTCATCGCACAGAAGAAAGAATCAAGCAGGATCCCAAAACGTTTTGGTCGTTCATGAGAAGCAGAAAGCAGAACAATGGAATTCCTCAGCGCGTTTCCTACAACGAGACAACAGCCGAAACTCCACTCGACTCGGCAAATTTGTTCTCGTCCTTCTTTCGAAGTGTGCTAAGTAACAACCGATCACCTTCGTCTGAAGCGTACCTGGACAGTTTGCCTCGATACGACTTCAGCATGGCCCTTTTCAATTTTTCTCAGGGGGATGTGCTGAGAAAGCTACAAGGGATAGATGACTCTAAAAGTGCTGGGCCAGATCGTGTCTCTCCGATATTCATCAAGAACTGTGCTGATTCGCTTACCGTGCCCGCCACCATTCTTTTCAATCGTTCGATTCTGGAAGGCATTTTCCCAAGTGCTTGGAAAACAGCTGCTATTACTCCCATTCACAAAGGCGGCAGTATACACAACATCGAGAATTACCGTGGCATCTCGATGTTGAGTTGTATGCCGAAAGTTTTTGAAAGCCTCATCCACGATTCGCTTTACCCTCACGTGCATCATATAATCTCCGAGTTTCAGCATGGATTCGTGAAAAAACGCTCAACTTCTACCAACCTGATGACTTTTGTTTCTTCGTTAGTCGACGCACTGGAAAAGCGACAACAAATCGATGCCATCTATATCGATTTCACCAAAGCATTTGATAGAGTGCCGCATGCTTTGATGGTGGATAAATTGAATAGAATGGGCCTTCCTACTTGGTTGACTCAATGGATATTCTCCTACCTAACGGGGCGTTGTGCCTACGTACGCATTAATGGGACGTGCTCGGATCCATTCGATATCACATCTGGTGTGCCCCAAGGGAGTCATTTGGGTCCACTTCTTTTTGTGCTATTTGTCAACGATCTTTGTGAAACGATTAAATCGCCAAAAATAATGTTCGCAGACGACCTGAAGTTCTACCGCGTGGTTTCATCGTTAGTTGATTGTTGTTCTATTCAAGCTGACATCGAGGTATTGATGGGTTGGTGCAATCTAAACGGCATGGAAGTCAACGTCCGTAAATGTAACGTCATCACATTCTGTCGATCAAGGATTGCAACCATCTTCGATTACAGAATGGAGATAACGAGTATCGCTAGAGTGAGCACAGTAAAGGATCTCGGTGTACTACTTGACAGCAAGCTAAACTTCTCACAACAAATAGCAACAACGACCGCTAAAGCCTACGCGGTACTTGGATTTGTTAAACGAAATACGAAGCAGTTTGAAGATGTTTATTGCTTGAAGTCGCTCTACTGTGCACTGGTACGCAGTATATTAGAATATGGTGTTCTTGTGTGGGCGCCATACCATGTCGTTCATATTCAACGGATTGAACGAATTCAACGCAACTTTCTTCGGTTTGCGCTCCGCCGGCTGCCTTGGAATGATCCAGTAAGACTGCCCCCCTACGAACAGCGATGCGCTTTGGTACGCCTACCGACGTTGGCTGATAGAAGGGTTCTCTTGCAACGGCTTTTCATATTCGACATCCTGAGTAATAAAATTGATTGTTCGGCGCTCCTGGGTAACATACAACTTAACGCTCCAGCAAGAATCACTCGGCGTACGGATTTCCTTCGACTATCTACGCATCGTACTTTATTCGGACAGAACAACCCATTCGACGTTTGTTGCCGTAGGTTTAATGAAGTGTCTGACCATTTTGATTTTAACACATCCAAGACAATGTTCAAAACTAGAATTAGTGTTTAGTATAATCTGTCTGTACGAGTTATTCGAAGACAAGTAAATAAATAAATATTTAAACCAAAATTCTAATATTGCCACATAAAAACGAACTCCGTAACTGCAACAGAAAGTCGGTTTGTTTTACAGCGTTCGGTTATATTTGAGTAAACCGATGTTTGGTAATTGCTGATTGGATTTATTTTTGTCAACCGAGATTTTCGGTTAATTTCACAGATAGTGAGAATGTAAAATATGAATGAGAACTCGGTTGTTCCATTTTTAACCGAACACACTACCGAGCGTTCAGCAGATGAAAACTCGGTTGAAATTCAACCGAGTTTGGTATTATTTTCTAAGTGTGTGTACAAATAACCACTGTGTGTGGCCTCACTTAATTTTCATTTGCCACATAAACTTCATATGTGTATCACAGAGGGTTCTGTTTATGTGTGATAAAATGAACATTAGTGGAATTTTACATGGATTTTTGCCACCAAATATTTGTGGGTTTTTACCCGTGTATGAATGGATTTTGTATCACAGAACGTTGTTCATGTATGCCTTAAGGCTTTCCTGGTTACAATTGTTTCTGTACGCTAGTGGGCAAGTCACTGGAGTTATTGTAATTTCATAAGGCAAATTTATGGAATTCATACATATAGCAAATAATCATAATGAATTCTTATGAATATCTAAAGTTTATTTCACTGAGTGTATATCAGAAGGTATAGCCTAAAAAAATCAATTTAAAAATAAAAAATAAGCAAATAAAATAATGAACAACTTTAAACGATTAAATGCTTGAAAGTGTGCACGCTCCCATAATGACAATTTTCTCTGAAAAATTCGCGTCGTCCTCACTACAAACTTGGTTATTTCTTAGTGCCACCTGGGTGAACTGTTCTTAGCGTACTATTTCATCGAAATCGAGGAAATCGAGGTCGAATCAAGTTGAAACACCCCTGCCATCAAGCAAAAACATAAAAAATACAACAACCTGACTGACAGTCTTCGATCGCAGTTCATCCAAAGAAGAGTAATCATTATATCGCAATGGCTTTAAAATTGCTTGTCGGGCAAAGTGAGTAATTCTTATTTAGGAATTTTGTTTATGCGTGAATCATTCGACTAGCATTATTATCAACTTGTTACAAGAGTTATCCAAAAGATACGAAATCAAATAAACTCGCTCGAAATAAGTTATCATCTTACTTCTTGGAAACACCACTAACATGAAAAACGTTAATAATCAAACCATTTTCTGTTAGTCATTTTTAGTGAAATTGTTATCAGTTTTAATTAATATTGAAGACTTACACATAGCTTCAGAAGACACATCGGGACGCATTTTTGAAATTTTTAAGTTTCCTGAACAGATCAAATTCCGCAGCACACTATGGATTATTGATTTTTCCTATTGTGTGCTTGCGCAGAACAACATCGATGACGTCATGCAGCGTTTGGAACGCCCTGTTCGAAAAAGTTTTAGAATGCTCCATATCACCTTAAAAATAGGTTTCTGCGATGAAAACAATAACAACATACCTAGACGAATTCAAGTTGAAAAAAAAGAAGAAAACACCGCAACCTAGTGATAAAATTTAATCTGATAGCTCCCATGACGAAAATTTTAAAGTGCTTTTAAAAACCCTGTATAGGTATCTATATATACATATCAACGCAAAGAGAAAGTCGACAAAGGGATTCTCCCAATGTTACTTAGGTCCTAATGCATTGTTTTGCTTGATATATATAAATGAATTTCTGTTTGTCTGTCTGAACCTTATAGACTCCTAAACTAGTGAACCGATAGGCGTGAAATTTTATATGGAGGGTTTTTTTTGTGGCCGGGGAAGGTTCCTATGATAGTTAGAGACCCCTCCCTTCTCTGAAAGAGAGGTCTTCCATGCAAATGAAACACATGTTTATGCATAACTCGAGAACTAATCAAGCAAATCGAACCAAATTTGGTATATGGAGGTTTTTGAAGGAATTTTTTCTTCCTATGGGGTCTCGAGACCCATCTCCCCTATGGAAGATACCAAGGAGACGACAATTTCAACCAAACATATTATCCCTATTGTTATGAAAATTTGTATGCAGAGGTTTTTGAGGCCGGGAAAGTTTCATATGAAGGTTCAAAATCCCATACCTTTCTGGAAGGAGGGGCTCCATACAAATTAAACAAAGTTCTGCTCAACTCGAGAACTAATCAAGCAAATGGAATATAATATGGCATGTGGAGGTTTTTGAAGCAATTTGGCTGAAGTTTGCACTTTGGTTTTTAGACTATCGCGAACATTTTTGATCGTTACAAAATTTCTACACATTTCATTTACCCAATGGAAGAGCCTGCAAACAATCCGATTATCCGATATAGCACCTCGAAATACGTACCCGTTAGCTACAACTGGACCTGCTAAATGTATGAACATTTGTTGTCAAACAAATTTTCTACCGAAGTTCTAATTGCGTGCAAAATCCACAATATGGATGGCGAATAAAAATTTCGCTGATGTTTGTTTCGTTCAATCAAATGATTTTAGATTTCCTTGATCGCAATGGTGCAAATTATTCCGATTACAAAATTGTGTTTTGTTTTGATTCAATCAAAGCAAAAGTGACATTTGAGATTGAATGATATCGCCCAGCTCGATCGTGGCTGCCAACCACTGCTTTTTAGAACTATATCAAGCCAATGAGATGATAATATCATCATCATATTATGAGCTATATCAAGTACTATTCTTAATATAGATTGACAGATCAAATGTATGGGATATCACGTAATATAGTACATGATATAGCTACTATATCATGAATCGCACTATATCACGTAATATAGGCTGTATTGTGAACGTACTTTAACACTAACACATTATCTGAATCACATCAGTGCAAGCGAGAGGGAAACACAACAGATTAGGGCGAATTTGCTTTTTTAAACAATGGCTTTCGTAGTCATTTTCTCTTGAACAAAAGGTCACAACTACAAATTAATGACTCTTTAAGGAAGAATGGCTTGATCTCTATCCGCTGATATATTCAATTTGAAGGAATTGTTTTCTACTTATGATAAATCAGCAGACAAAGTGATTGTTTACAAAAGCAGATTTGCCCTAATCAAAAGTTTGCTCTGAATTAATTCTTGTAAGTGGTGCTAGAAATGAATTTATCTTTCAGAAGATGGTGAGTATGTTGGAAGTGTGTCGGAGTGTGTTTTTGTGGGTTGTACCAAGGTGGCCGAGTTGCTAACCCTCTGACTATTAACTATCTTTTGGGTAGCCAATCTTCCGACGAATTCGAGTCCATCGTACTCAAATTTGGGTTGTTTAGAAATAGCGGGTATAACGATTTAGTATTTCGGATGCGCTCGGTCGAAATTATAGTCTTTGTACACAGACTATAGCCTACAGACTACGAGACTAGGCGCACGCCACACGAGTTTGGCATAGTAGCAGATAGTTCAATGTAGTCTTAAGGGATTCAAATTTTTAAAAAAATAGCGATTGTAACGAAAAATTGAAACACTTTTAACGCTATAAAAGATCTACGAGATTTTGCCATCAAGCAGTTGAAAATTATCGCAAGCTATCGAAAATTGCACGAATAAATGGTGATAACCTTTTGCATACTGAAAGCATAGCATTTCGCTAGTACAGACTGCTGTTCTAAATTCTAATCATCTGATAAGTGGCAGTCTACCCAGGTAACCAATAAGCATTAGTATATGCTGTAAATCAACCCTAAATCTGCATTTCAGATGCTACAAGCATTATATCAGCATCTTGAATGCTCTCTGTTATGAAGTTGCATTTCAAATGCTATTTAAATGCTTGTAGCATTTTGAATGCAAAATAGCATTAATGAAGCATTATCATAGCATTGCAGTAAAGCCGTATATTGGGCCAAATGCGGCATTTATGTTGCATTTAAGGTGACTTAAATGCTTGATAGGCTGCCGTAAAGAGGCTTTGGAACTGCTTTTTGGTCACCTGGGTAGGAATTTAATGTATGTTATATCGCGTATAACAAGGTATTTGTGTTTGTGCAATTTTTAGTAGCTTGAGCTGAACAATTATTAATAGAATTGATAGTCGATTTAATCTAATCTAATCGAAATCCGACATCGGACGCAGCAGGTTTTCTTAAACGCATCACTAGCGCCGGTTGGTAGGATGCCTAGAAATACTTTGAATACCTGGAATTGATGCAAGATAAACACACAACAACACTGTTTTTTTTTATCTTTTTATAATTTCAATACCTAGAAATGTAACCTAAGCAGTGACATTCAATGAGTCATTCCTTGCGGTTATGTGTCCGTTGTAAATGCAGTTTCATTCTTTTTTAACTACAAAATTTTATGGTGTAGGGTAACTGCTCCCATATTATTCATAATGTTCCTATATCATCATACGCTTCATCACGAGATTGGATTTCAAGTAGATTGGTTTCCTGTAATAATCATGTTTGCTGAAAGACAAACCTTCCAGTCTGAAATATTACAATATCGATAATGAACTAAAACCGGTTCCGGATATTTTTTATACATTCCTTTCTAACCTGAGTCACGTTGATCTTTACTTCTGCATTAATTATTTGTTACTATTCCGTTACAGAAATTATGAACGAGGTGGTCCGTTATAATGGATCGCCTTCTAAGACCAACCCCAATGGAAAACCTGGCACAGAGTGGAGGATTTTGATTGTTGATAAACTCGCCATGCGTATGGTTTCAGCATGTACGAAAATGCATGAGATAAGCGCCGAAGGCATAACATGTAAGTACCGTTTTTACAAGTCTTCCTGAAATGAGTTATTCAATTAACTTACTCCTTTTTGCAGTGGTTGAAGATATAAACAAAAAAAGGGAACCATTACCAGCAATAGAAGCAGTATATTTAATCACTCCTTCCGAAGATTCTATCAGATTATTGATGAGAGATTTTGAGAACCCAGCCAAACCAACATATAAAGCCTCTCATGTATTTTTCACTGAAGGTATCCCGAATGTTTTCTCTATTTTCCAATGAACACTCATTGGTATAATTTCATTTTAAACAATTTATTTAAAATTTCTTCCAGTGTGCCCTGAGGAACTCTTCAACGATATTTGCAAATCTGTAGTCTCCAGAAGGATCAAAACATTGAAAGAAATAAACATTGCTTTCCTTCCCTATGAATCCCAGGTAAGCTTAAAAAACAATCCTAACAAGTAAGCACTACACTGCCGCTATTCGCAAAACAGTCCCATATCGATTTTTGGTAAATTTGTTATCTTGAAACTTCAACGTTGCTAAACTGCAAGAACTCAGAAGAATTTCATAAGGCACCTCTTATGGACGACGTAAGAATATAATAAGTGTGACTTATGAATTGTTCTTGTCTCACAAGATGTCGGTCATGTGTTATCCTTAAGATATTTTATACAGTGGTGGATCTAGATTCATAACACTTTGTAAAATCTTTGGAAAGATTGCAGCCTTCTTCAATTCATTATATTACTTTGTAATTCTGCATGAAAATTTGTTGAAAACTTCAACGACTATTTTTATTATATGATTCCACAGGGATTTCGAAATCAACATCAAATTGGAATAATAATTTGATTTCACTTTACAGTTGTCAAATGAGATAACTCATTTAGTTTTCATTATGCTCTAATCTAACGTTCATTTTTCTTTGAGAAAAGTAATTTTGTTTTCGTTGTCTTGACTGAACATCAACTGAGCATGACTGAACATTTAGCTATCAATAGAAAAATATTTATAGCAAGTTGACTTTTCAATTTGCTCACACTGATATCCGTTTTAAATTTGATCACAGGAATAAATTTTTGCTACCCATTCATAAAAATGAATTCCACAAAATGTCATAGAATCGTAGTACATCGTTATGCAGTGTTATGAACTGAACGTACATATTTCCTTGTTACTATAATTGAGCCAATGTCCATCTTCTTTCAGGTATATTCTCTCGATTCTCCGGTTACATTCCAATGCGCTTACTCGCCAGCCTTGGCTTCGGCACGATATGGAAACATGGAACGAATCGCTGAACAGATTGCTACACTTTGCGCAACCCTTGGAGAATACCCATCGGTACGATATCGAGCGTAAGTATGAATTTTTAATTTATATTTCAAAATATTCACATACCAAATTATGATCGGATGATTTTCTTCAATGACGAGAGGCGTTCACCGCTTAATCGTTTTGATGTTTGTTCACCGCTTAATCATTTTCCTCATTTTTAGCATGAGCATGATTGGATGCCCGAGATTGCTACTCCGTTATTCCCAGATCAATTGTTATTACACAAAGATTTTTTTGTTTCCTTAACTTTTCAAACTCTTCACTGATTAAGCTGAACTGATTTCACTGGTTAAGCTGAACAGATTATCTCCACGATTTTTTATTGATCTAAATTTGACTAAATTGAGGGACATATTTTTTCTATGTTCCCAACTATGGTCTGTTGCCTCAATTTCGTAGTAAACACAAAGAAACACACAATTTACTGGGTAATTTTTTTAAAGCAAACCATTGGAAAAACAACTTTGCCTAGTCTAGGTTTCACCAAACTAATAGCGAATTCGTTTTTGAACCTATATTAGAACCAGTTCCAACCTGCGATACCCGAAACAATTGTCAGTGCAAATCTCAAACAAATTGACAGACTATCAAATCTCGAGGCGGGCAAGTGGCGCCATCGACATACGATTCACCAAATCTAACGGAAACGAGCTGAAATGTTAAAATGGAAGTTACAAAAATTTACAAACGGAGGGCACTCCAGCTTGGATGTCTGTTCTCTGTGGTAAAAATGTAGTTATTGTTAAAAAGTTAATGGAAACATATGAGTTTGGAGTGGTATGTTTTTCAAATGGTTCATCTGAATACAATATTTTTTTCGTAGAGTTAGTTATAATGGTTTCGTAATCGAATGGCCGATAAATCATGTTAAAATCACTTAAGTGTTTCTAAGCAGTTTAATTATAGTTTGTTTTGGGAAATGTTGTGTTGGGTAGAGCGAATACTACATTTAATAACAAATCTATCGAATGGGCCGAAGTGCTTATAGACCTACGTTACATCCGTACCCTTCGAAAGTTTCTGAGTTAATAGAATGAGTTGTGTAACTTTTCGTGATACATACTTAACTAGTTAACTATTGCTTCCTGCTCATATACTTTATGAGTTATAATAAAAAATGTGATCGACCGTCGGATATTAGGCTGCCTAATATCTATTACCCTACACTTAATGTGTAAAAACTGCTGATCCCAAGCTAAGGCAATACCAGCGCCGGCCCGCCTGAATGCAGGTCAAATAAGGAATGGATAGGAATATGTTGACGTGATACTCTCTTTATTGGAAGTCGAGAACACCTCTGCACTTCCACGAGAAATCACTGGGATGTTGGATACCAAGGTCGGGTGGCTGCAGGGTTCGTTTTGGTTAAACGATAAGCTGTTTAGTGAAAAATTTAGATATTAGTACCAATTTCCGATTTGGACTGTTTTACACCAACTGTAGGGATGCTATTGGGGCTACTCACGAAGTACGATGGTGGCTTATCATTGGGAAAACAAAGTAATTTTTAATCAAGTTTGGAAGCAGATTTGGAACAATTTAAATCAATAGTGAGGATGCCATTGGAACCACTCACTAAGTGTGTTTTTAATTCATCTCAAAACTTCTATTCGGGCACTTCTAGAGAAGGGAGTGTCTATCGAGGTGAAGCTTGGTTCCGGCCAGGCTGGTCAAAGAGATCTTCTCGACG
Source organism: Aedes japonicus (assembly GCA_034211315.2). NCBI lineage: Eukaryota > Metazoa > Arthropoda > Insecta > Diptera > Culicidae > Aedes > Aedes japonicus. The sequence goes on from JASCZW010004458.1 coordinate 280,633, forward strand.
AAGCGGAACGTGCGGAAGCATGCCAACCCTCCTAACTTGCCCCAGCTCCGCTCGCGCGAGAAATTCTGGGCCAATCTGAACATGAAAGTATATTCAAATAATTTCGTCGCAAAAACGACGGATGATTTGATAGAAAAGGCAACCAAGGGTCTGAAGAATATGCCTACAAGCTTGTTTTATCACCAATGGCAAAAGTTTCGGTTAACTATCGCAAGGCGCCGGCAGATGGTAGAAGTATTTGTGTGAACTTTTAAATTTTTTTATTGAATAAAATGCATTTTGGTTTGTTAAAATATCTTTTTCCGTTCGTTTTTACCATCCATCCGAAAATAGTCGCTTTTTTAATTGCGATCATTACATTGATGTATTCTTCATCGATTTTCTCATCCGTCAATATCATGGCCTAGGTAAACGTAGTTTAGCTTTTTTGTTAACAGTGCTAGACGCAATCAGCCTTCATCGTACCGCATCGTAAAATGTCTCGTAATTTGAATTAGTTTGCCGTATCAATGGCAAGTAAATATCGATGAAGAGCAATCGAATATTGCAGTTAGGTCCTTACGAGACTAAGCGTGATATAGGTATACGTTATTCACATTGTGGGGCTTCGCAATTTGGCACAAGCTATAAGTGATTTGTGCATGTCGCCTAAAGCGTTTCGAAAGGACATTAGCTACAGTGGTTCGTATTATCATCATAGAAACCTTTGACATATAAAAATCTACATATTTCATCTTCCCTAACCTTCTTGTCCTGAATGAAGAAAAAAGGTTTGTTTAAAAAAAAATTCGACCAAAACTTTTATATAACATAAGTTAAGCACGTAGTCAGAATTTCAAAATTTTGAAAAATGACAGCGTTACGCGAAAGTGAAAGGTTTTTGAACGCTAATAACTCTCGTTTGACTGAATGGTTTTCTGTGCTGCTATTTCGGGAGTCAAATTCGGTTTTGGCGGAGAAGAGGAAGTATCTCAATAGATAAGGTCCATTAATTATGTCACTCAGTAAGGGGGGCGCTTCCCTCCCGTTTCGTTTCGAGTAATTGCGCAGATTTCGGTAGTAATTGGTCTTATTTTAGGCTACCACAAAGTTGCCAAATTTGCCGTGTCCGTCCGATGAAAAATTAGATCAGGATCAAATACAAATGCATTTTTGATGCATAGCGGTCATCAAGTGTGCCCACCCGAAATGTTGTACAGAGTTTTCTTATGCAGGTTACATATATAACGGGCGGGTTGGCCACGTTAATTTTTGCGCTTATTTTGTCGGGAGTGCATTAATTACGAGGCAACGTCGAGAACTTTTATGTTTACGAATGAACAAGAGAGTGTAACGAAGGAAGCGGCAATTGGTGAGATGTATCTGACTATATATTGTGAATCACTAAATACGCGTCAATCAAGCATTGCACATACGCTTGATTGAAAGTTTCAGTATGTCACTACTGGAGCGGGGCTTATTGTGTACGAAGATAGCTTCGGAATGCTTGCGTTCTTGAAATGGGCTATTGGAGTCGCGGTAGAGCTGTCACCTTCTAATCCCCGGATTTAAGCTTTTTGCAACTGTAAACAGCAAATATGAAACAGTTGCAGGAAGATTCTATCCATAATACCGCTGCCAGACAGTGGGAATTAGATTGTAAACACACACACACACATAGCGGTCATCAAGTGTGCGGTTGAGTGTAGTGGTGTTCATATAAAATAAAAGTAGTTAGATCGGGAGGAGCGAGAAAAGAAACGTGTTCCGAAAAGTTTTTGGTGGTGGTAAGACAATGTTATATTTAGCGTTCCCGATGTGCTAGATTATGATGACTAGCATGAGCAGTGGGTGTGTGTGGGTGTAGCCGCTTGTTAAGCACAAATTCAAAATGGCAGCAACGACAACAGTTGCTAAATGAGACCCGGCAGTGTTCCCGAAAATGCGGTGATATCTTTCAATTTTTTTTTCTAGTTTTTGTTTATTTCTCAAGTAATTCATGTTAGGGGCCTGGAGCTATTTGTGGGCGGTGACTTTAAATGTTGAGTCTTAAATCACTCTTGTGAAATGAAAGCAGCATATTGTGTAAGTGTTAGTTCTACCAACAATCAATATGCAACTAGCGATTTAAAATTGGTTCACTGTTGTAGAACCCATTGGTCCGAAGTACACCTTGAAGCCCACACATTGCTGTTCCTATTTGCGCCTTCGTTTTGATTTGCTGTGTTATATTGACAGAATATTTGAGTGTGAGTTCATTATTAGGGGCGTATTATTCAGCTTGGGACCGATGTGCTAGAACTGTCTGAGCCAAGAAATCGTATTTGTTCGGGACCTACTGGTCTTAGAGTTAGTCTATGGTTCTAGCATATGGAGTAGCTGGATATAGTGGGATTCTCGTGATTCGTGAGAGATCTGCGTTTGGAGTCATAGTTTGCAGGTGGCTTTTGGGCCCTAATCATGAATTACTCGAGATTTCTATCATTTTAATATTTATTGAAAACGCCACAAACTGTTTTTCTATTATTATTTTTTATATTCTTATTTGTAGAATTAATATAATAAAGATTTAATACTGTCAGCTTCTTACCGATAATTTAGTCTAATATTCTATTATGCTCTTTTCGGAAATCCCTGCTATATTCATCTTATTCATCCATTTTCAAGATATTTTATAAATATTTAGATTTACGACTACGCAATTATTGATTTGCTGAGGAGCTGACAAAATTTAACGAATACTGTATTTTAAATTTAATTTTTAAGATCATAAAAATGATGAAGATGGATCATTTTCTTTATCTCTTTGTGTGATTTTATATTATTTGCCATGACATTTTATTTAACAATATCTTGTTTTAATATATAGGTTACAATTTGAGCATCTCAAGTGAAACAGATCTGCGAAGGATAGTTCTTAGAATCTTTTATAATTTATATGTTTCACAGCGGTCTTCTGTTTACTGTTTTTATTACATACATAGTATTTCCACAAATTTTTTTTTTAGATTCCATTGAAATAAACCACCCACACTTGTGAGTGGCCCCAACAGCATCCTTGCTGTTGATTTAAAATCGGTCGTCAAATTAGATATTTCAACATATTCTTGTATTCCATTGAAATAAACCACCCACCCTTGTGAGTGGCCCCAACACAATCCTTACTGTTGGTTTAAATCGGTCCTCAATCTCGATGTTTTAACATATGTTTGTATTCTGTTGAAACAAACCGCCCACGCTTGTGAGTCGCCCCATCACAATCCTTACTGTTGGTTTAGATCGGTCCTCAAACTCGATATTTTTAACGTATTCTTGTATTCCATTGAAACAAACCACCCACACTTGTGAGTGGCCCTAACATCATCCTTACTGTTGGTTTAAATAGGTGCCAAAATTTGAATAACTTTAATGTGCATCTCTGTACAGATAATAAATCGGGAATATAGTTAAATATCTTATTTGCTGCCGACGTCAGTTGAATTCCGCACATCGTTTACCAAAACGGATCCCGCTGTAAACCTATCCATTTTATCCAACATCCCAGTGATTTCTCGTGGAAGTGCAGAGGTGTTCTCGGCTTCCAATGAAGCGAGTATCACGTCGACATATTCCTACCCATTCCCTACTTGACCTGCATTCGGGCGAGGCCGGCGCCGGTATTGCCCTGCTTTGGGATCATCAGTTTTCCCCAAGCATCATCTGTTGGTTCTCTGTGTAATAACAGCTGATCTGACAATAACGGAGTAGCCTCGGACGGTCAATCATGCTCATGCTAGCCTATCACACATCATTAGCACCTTAATCATCATCATTATCACTTGCCAAGTCAGCAGCACAGCAGTGTCGACGACGATCTGTTATATATCAAATATGATCCTCTTGCAATTGAATCATTTATATGATTTTACATGAATTGTATTCGATTAAAAAATAAAAGCAGCAATGTTTAGGCATTAGAAAAGTTAATATGTACTCTTATTTTTTTTCAAAGAACTATGCGCATTTGATTTATATACCTTCTTTGTTTATTTTCAGTGAATGGGAAGGTAACATGGAACTGGCACAAATGGTACAACAAAAGCTAGACGCATACAAAGCAGATGAACCAACGATGGGTGAAGGTCCGGAAAAGGCCAGATCTCAGCTGTTAATTATCGACCGCGGATTCGACTGTGTTTCTCCTCTATTGCATGAACTAACCTTGCAAGCAATGGCGTACGATTTGCTTCCCATTGTCAATGATGTTTACAAATTCATTCCATCACCCAACGCCGCCGAAAAGGAAGTTCTTCTGGACGAAAACGACGACTTGTGGGTTGATCTACGTCATCAGCATATTGCAGTAGTTTCACAAAGTGTAACTCAATACTTGAAAACATTCACGGAATCCAAGAGGCTCACCCAGACTGAAAAACAGTCAATGAAAGATCTTTCACAAATGATCAAGAAAATGCCTCAGTACCAGAAACAATTGTCCAAATATTCCACTCATCTACATCTGGCTGAGGATTGCATGAAATCGTACCAGGGATATGTTGACAAACTTTGCCGGGTAGAGCAAGATTTGGCCATGGGCACTGATGCAGAAGGAGAAAAAATCAAAGATCACATGCGCAACATCGTGCCAATTTTGTTGGATCAGGCAGTTTCCAATTACGACAAAGTTCGCATTATTGCCCTATATGTAATGATTAAGAATGGTATTTCCGAAGAAAATTTGACAAAATTGGTTACTCATGCTCAAATAGATTTAAAGGAAAGGGAAATGATCACTAACTTGAACTACTTGGGAATCAACGTTATTGCCGACGTAAGTATCGTTTCATTCGAAAGACAGATTTGAACAATGAAGGATTTGTAAATTTGACTTTATAAGGGAGGATGTGTCAGTAGGCCATGCAACACCTATTGTTCTAGTCGTTTTTTTCAAAGATCAACTCGGTTTCAAAACAATCTATACCCTTCAGAGTTACAAAAATAGCTTAAAATACTTTTTTTTTATAAATGTTTAATCGGATCACGGACTTCTTGTTATTTGCGCACCCTATACCATTTTCGCATTTTTCATTAAACTTTCTTCAAAATTACATTATTTTACTAGAATTTGCCTAAATTTTTGTGACATCAACAATTAACGTCAACTTATCGGTAAAATTAATGAAACTCAAATTTACTTGCCGGCTTCGGATGAATTCGTCAATTTTCTAATGGGTGCCAAATCGTCAAAAACTTAATTGCTCAGCCCATCGCACTGAGTTTTGTTTTTATATCCCACTTTCAATAAATTATTTGTCAATATTATTTTGATACGATTATGATCAGTAACGAAATGGCTTTCAATTTGTTAAGCGTATTGGTTTCTTAAAAATATTTTGTGTGTGTGTATGTGTGTATACAAATTAACACTCATTACGGGTACTAGTATTATGGAAGAAATCTGCAACAATTCTTTAAGTGTCCATTGACAGCAGCGTTAATCCGAGAGCTATAAATTGAGAGCTATACCACAGAGAACAGACATTGATGTCCATATACCTTTTCTTGAAAAACGTGTGTAAAAGTTAATATAGGAAGCAAGTGCAGAGAAAAACAAACAAAACTTTTCAGGTTATGTGCTGGGCTTTTTATTGATAAACATTTACATGACAGTAATTCCACAACTGCAGCGCCGCCTACCAGGAGCATAACGACATACACTTGAAATGTCGGGTTAAAGTTTTACACAAGTAGCAGACCGAAGATGAACGTCTGTTCTCTGTGGCTATACTGCCGTTATTAGCATAACTGTCCCATGTATATAGGGAAACCCATAGAACATGGGACAATTATGCGTAGAACGGCAGTATACTGCGGATCCAGCAACCTATTTCAGAATGTCTGGAGAGTCACGCCCATTCCGAGGTTACTCACATACAATAAGCCCCGCATGTAAACATTACGAATATCATTTGGATGAGGGTACTACAACACACTTCCAGATTTGGAAATGTAAAATTTACTAACCAGGCACGTACCTAGTATTATTGGAAAATAATATATTTATAATCAAATTGATCTCACTACTGGCTGCCTCCAAAATAAGACTGGCTTTTTCTTTCATAAAAATGAAATTTTTCGACATTTCGTAGTTAATATCATGCACTCGCGACAAAATAAGCGCCAATAATAACATTGCTAAACTGCCAGTTAGATATGAAACCAGCATAAAAAAACTCTGTACATCACGTGGTGAGTACATCTGAAATGATGTGCCAGCCTCTCACGCGCGCATGTAGTTTGTTTAAGTTGCATTACAAATTATTGTTTGGTTTTTTTTTCTTGAAATTTATGTTTGCCCAAAAAGTATGGTAATTCCTTAAACTATTACGAATAACAAAGCTTTTTAACTTCTTAATCCGTTCAGAGGAAAAAAATTAATAATTTTGAATTAACAAATATATAATACACGGAGGAAAACATTCGATTTTCGGAAAAAATTCTACACAAGAATATTGAAGAACAGTTTTTTCCGCTTCCGGGTCCTCCCTTAGCTCAGTCAGTAAAGGCGCAGCTACAAAGCAACACCATGCTGGAGGTGACTGGGTTCGATTCCCGGTCTGGTCTAGGAATTTTTCGTTAAGGAAAAATTGTACTTGCCACACAATCATACTAATTCAAAAATGGTACCTGGCATCGAAAGCTCTCAATTAATAACTGTGGAAGTGGATCTAGAACACTAAGTTGAGAGCAAGCAATGAGCTAAATGTAAAAGCAATAAGCTTGAAATGCCAAAAAGAAGAAGTTTTCCGCTTTATCGCGAGTAAATTCATGATTATATTGACTTTTTACTTTAAAAATGTTATTTTTGATTTTTTGGCAGAATGTGGAGAGAAAAATAAAAAGTAGACCAGCACAATAAAGTAAACAGCTATTTGCTGGTCAGAAGAAATGAACGAAGGCAATGCTTGCAAGGATTGCGCACCCACCACGTAGTAAGCAACGTTAGTTTTATTTCTGCATTTTTTCGTCGCGAGTGCATGAAATTAATTACGAATCAACTTCGAAAATTTTCATTTTTACGACACATTTAGCTAGTGATATTTCGGAGGTGGCCTTTGGTGAGATCTACCTGTTAACAAAAGCCTATTATCAAACAATATAAAATACGTGCCTTGTCTCCTGGGGGTCTCCCAACTTGCTGTATCAGGCAAGTACAATTCAAATCGATCACCCGAACCTTCGCTGCCTTATGATGATTATGCCTCCAAGTTTCAGTACCAGTTCTCCACAAAACCTATTGACTTGACCCAAGGCACATCAGGCGATACAATACGCTTCTCGGAAGAATGATTCACTTTCTAAACACCCAGGACGCACCGCTGAAAGCATTTTTAGAGTCTCCAGCTCATCTAAGTTAGTCGTGCCTGTTGCTGCCAGACCCCTCTCATGAGGACCTCATCTTTTTTGTTATCAGAACGTTGACGGAAATAATTCTGAAATCCTAATGCTGACTACCGCTTGGCAACCTTTTCTCCAAGTGTTAAGCCCCGATTTTGCAGTTTACAGACAGCGGAAACCATCGCATAAAATTATTAGAGTTGTTTGGAGCAGATCTGGGCGGCTGATGAGCTCATGGATCGCACACTATTTCTATGTGTTGTGTACAACCCTCTGGATCGGGCTCGTGATACTGAACTAATCGAACCCAATTGCCTCTCTGTTTTCTCTGTCATCGAGAACTCGGCTTCAATCAATGATTTTACTTTGCTCGGTGATTTGAACCTCGGCGGGGCACCTTTATAACCGTCTCAAATGGCTTTCTCTATCCAGATGGCGAACGATCCGTTTCCTATTCAGCTTTACGCTTTCTAGATAGCTACAGAGAGCTACGCTCTCCCAAATCAACCACATAAACTATCGCAGCTTGAACTACTGTTTCGTAGCTGCTCAAGTCTTGGCTCCTTATAGCGCTTCAATAGATTCTTTTCAATCTTTGAATTTCATCTACTACGGCAGATACTTCGCATAGAGCGTGCATTAAAAAAACGAGTAAATGTTCCGATTATTCACTCGATAACCTTGCCACTTGGTAGTCGGTCCACCGGTCAGTAGTCAATATAAAGGGTGCTCCGATCAAAATTTGGTCAAACAGTCAAATTGTTTTTTTTTTCAAGTTCAGTTCATACAAAATACAGGAGAAACATTCAGCTAAACTTCCTTTTTACCGAATGCAAATTGCCGGGTCTTTCGTTTAACACCTGCCATAAGATTTTGTGCAGTCGCCTTGTCCACTTTATTCGCCGCGGAACGCCAGTTTGCGTTGAACTTTTTGAGTCTTCTTATGGTTCCGCTTGAAGATGGCCTAATTTTGTTCGATTGAGCGGACGTCTGACGTGTTGGGAGGGTTCTTGTCCTTGGGCAGCACTTGAACGTTGTTGGCCGCATACCACTACTCCATGGCCTTTTTTCCGTGATTGCAAGATTGCCAAAACAGAACGGAACAATTATGTTGCTTCAGGAAAGACAGTAGACGTTTTTGTAGCCACTCGCTTAGATAAATTTCTGCCACCTTTTTCCGTCCGGTTGCCGTATAAAATTCCAGGAAGCTGTTTAAAGACTACCTTGACTTAAGTTTCATCGTCCTATACCACGCAATCAAACTTCGTCACCATCGTCGTGTACAACTTTCGCGCTCGTGCTTTAGCCGACGTGTTTTGTTTATCGTCGCGATTTGAAGTCATCACTTTCCTGTAAGTCGACAGTCCAGCTCGTTTTTTAGCTCTATCCACGGTTGAAGGCGCCACTCCCAGCTTCTTTGCGACATCGACGGAGAGGTTGGGGTTCCGCTCAAAACAGCGGGCAACTCTTTTTGTCATCGCTGTGGCCTCCGGCTTTCGATTTCCCCCCGATCCAGCTTTCCTGGCTGTCTACAAAAGTTCACCGAACACTTTTAATACGTTAGTAACAGTTGATTTAGCCACATTCAACAATTTCGCCAACTTGGCGTGAGAGTAGTTTGGATTTTCGCCATGCACGTGCAAAATTTCGATGCGTTGCTTCTCTTCCTTCGACGACATTTTCATAACTGAAAAGCTAATGTCAAAATCAAAACAGAGGCATGATGCTACACGCACGCATCTTCAAAATGTGTGGTGTGCATTTTTTTTTAATGCACGATGAAAAGAAATGCGTCATGCTTAAGTCGACCAAATTTTGATCGAAACATCCTTTATACTAGTTGCCGGTATACTGTTAACTTTTGACAACTCTATTAGTTTTTTTACGGCAGCTATGGCGAGAACAGTAAAACAACTTCGATCCATGGTTTGTTCGTACCGTCTGATCCATCTGGGCATCAAAAAGTAGACCATCGTTACCCACTTCGTGTTGGCCGGATAGGAGGGAACGAATACGCCACCTTCACTGGCCCTTTTTGATGTTTTTGTGACTTTTCCGGGGCATAGATTTTGATTATTGATCTTGACCTTGTGGCTGACTGCCGGTGGAAGAATTGCTACACCATGTGACATTTGATGCTTTACACATTGATGTGTACTTTTAGTATATAATTCAAACAAGTTTTTGTAGTTCTAGAAACATCTCACTCCTACTGAAAATAATATTTGTTCTTTTGGGACAAATATACGTCTAATTTTTAAGTGCTGAAAATACTCCCGTAATTTATTATACAAACAAGCTTTCCCACACACATTCCCTCATTATACGGTCTCGTTGCATTAAGTTGAATAGTGCAAGTCGGTTTTTCGTGCGATAGAACGGTCATATAGTCATATTTTCTCATTTATTTCAGGGTAACCGTAAGAAATCATACACTGTTCCAAGGAAAGAACGTATCAACGAACATACTTACCAAATGTCCAGATGGACTCCGGTGATCAAAGACATCATGGAAGATTCCATTGATAATAAGCTTGACGAACGCCACTTCCCATTCCTTGGTGGACGCAAAACGGCTGGATTCCATGCACCAACCAGGTAATTTAAAACAAACGTATTTCTCTAGATAAAAAAAAAAGATTCATAAGACTTTTCCTCCTACATTAACCTTTACTCGGAACAACTTAATTGTGTAATTGGTATCGCAAAGTAGAATAGAAACACTTGGGTTTGTACAATCGGGTTTTGGGTTCTAAAATCGATCCAATTATCCTAAAGTATTAGTGTTACCTTCCCCTATTAGTGCTATTGCAGCGATCGGGATCAACGTTTCAATTTACGTAATAAAATGTTTGATGTTGTTTATTGTCGCTCCCAAGTTCTATTCTTGTATCTACTTAACAAGAGACAATATCTAGAAATTATAAGAAAAAATAGTGTTTTCCATTTAATTCCAACTACCTTGGCTTATTTTGACAGATACGCGTATTTATTCTACAATGTGCAGTGTCGTGCACTAATAACCTCGACTGTCAATTTAAGCGTTAGGCAATTTGTAGACAGTGCCAGCGTATTGTCCTGCTCTTCTCAACATATTTCTGCATTGTTAGGCGTATCTCGTTCTTACTTTCACAAGTAATCACAAGCCGTATATTCCGCCATTATTGGTATGTAGGGTTGATATACGTCTGATATAGAGTTTATTAGGCGTACATATACGAGTATTATATTACAAATTTGGCAAAATATAGTTCGTTTCGTTTAACGTTAAATAAGACGAATAGCAACAAAAGGGCGAACACAAACAAAAATTTCCTTTCTTGAATATTTAACAGTTTCACTCACAACGTTTCACTCGTACTCGAGATCCGATCCAACCAAATATCTCCTCGACTTTGATGTTTTTCTCTACACAGAGAAACCAAACTATTGACGAATCCAGGTTTAAAAAAGAAAACGGCACCGAGTGGTGATAAATCTGACAGCTCCTATGTTAAAGAATAGGACGAACATTTTAAAATGCTTCTAAAAAATTCAAATGAAATTCTAATTAAAACCGGTTTGATATAAGATGGAACATTTTGACGAATTTGCAATAAAAAAAAATAGAATGTTTGGATGCAGCACTTGAAAGAAAACATAAACAAATATACTTTCGACAGAAATTAGTCACTAGCTACACGAATTAACCCAATACTCAAGTTTGAACATTTTCGCATTATTTTCTGCCGCACCCTGTACACCAGAAATCAGTGTGATGGACAAAAGGGTTAATTATTGATTACGCTTGAGAGCCTGATTTACAGTAAGGATGATGTTGTGGCCATTCAAAAAGATGTTGTTGGTTGTTTTTAATTGGAAAAACAAGGTTAAGCTTTTGAGCAGATTTGGACCGATTTGAACCAACAGTAAGGATGCTATTGGGCCTGCCACAACACGGGGTATTGGTTTTCCATTAGAAAAGAAGGTTAATGTAAAACACCGCGCGGGAGCCAATACTAACCAATTTAAACAACCAGTAAGCATGTGGTTGGGCCACTCACAAAATGTGATGCTGACTTTTCATTGGGAGAATAAGGTAAATGTAAAATAACGCTTGAGAGCCAATTGGGCCCCATTCAAACCAATATTAGAGGAAAGGCTTGTAAGATGGAACGGCTTGTAAGATGGAACAGCGTCACTTTTGACATTCACAGCGACAACACTATCGCGCTGACAAGTGTTAACCTCATTTTTTTTTACTATTCTTCAATTTTCATTTGCTCTTGGAGTGAATACACTCATTCGATTTAGTTCTTCCAAGTTTCAATGTTAGAAAGTGTTGGCATAATTAAAGTAGCAATTATTTCTTGTGCTTAATAAGTGGAAATTTCCAGTCGATATCAAAAGGTTAACATTTGTGTAGAAGCATTTTTAGTGTATTCTTATGATCCAAAGGCATTTCCAAACAAATCGTAAAGTGAAACAATTTTCTGATTTTTTGTGTTCATGGCGTCATGTTTGTTAGATGAAACACTGTTAGGCTTGTAAGATGGAACACATTTTTTTTTCGTTTAAAAACATATGAATGATATTTTTTATGTTTGGAAATGCCATGGAATCAACAATAAATTGAAATATAACAACCCAGACAACCAAAATGCACGTATATTGAAAGTTGTCTTTATGATATACAAACACATATGTAAGTGCACAAATCGTATAGAATGCAAAAAATATGGCTTATACGTGCAAAAGTGGAGGCCATATACGTTCAAATTCCATTGTTTTCTTAATCGAGTTCAAATTCCATTGTTTAATTAATCGAGTATGCGATTGGATTTGTAATAACAAATTCAAATTAAAAAGCTTAGCGATGTTTATCTGATTTAGTTTGTCACGCAGTACGATGAATAAATGACAGATCGTATATTAGTCGAAAATTTGCACTCTTTACGATTTAACTTAAACATAACGCGATAAAGGCCACAATTTATTGCGATGTTGACTTAAAATACAGGAATATACGGTACTATTTGAACACTGTTATACGACTTGTGGTTGTCTGGGAATACATTTTTTGAAATTGCAATTTTCGATGAATTGCGAAAAAAAGCCATAATTTTTTTTTGATGACTTTACATAATCAGTTCCGTGGGCAAACTTGGAGCCTTTTAGTTCCTCTTTCGAAAGATCCTCGAAAAAATAAAAAATAAACATCTTACGAGCAAAATTGTAGTGATTTCCAAGCTAATCTGTTATGCATCAACGGGGGTGGGGACTTGGTCCTATACAAAATGATTACATTATCTCCAATCCGCTCAACAAATCGCAATGTTTTGTTACATACTGCGTTATAATTAAAAAAAAAGGCTCTTTTTAAACAGATTGTTAGATTGAAGATCACAATCTCATTTTTTTTATCATTAAGGGCCTGTTCATAAACCACGTAGACTTATTTTTCAACATCTCAACCCCCCCTTCGTAGACTTCTCTCCAGACATTTTTTTTTATTTTTGTATGGAGCGTAGACTTTTGCCAAACACCCCCCATCCCCTCCCCACAGAAAAGGTTTATGAATAGCCCCTAACGGTAAAGTCTTCAACTGGAGAACATCAATACCGAAAATTTATTTTTCTCCCGTTCTATATATAGCTAAAATTGTTTTCCCTTACTCCATGCAACATGTATGATAGATTAATAAGTTTACTTACTTTAACTTCACAGCAGTGCACGATACGGTCATTGGCATAAGGACAAATCCCAGACGGCGGTCAAAAATGTGCCCCGCTTAATTGTGTTCGTCATTGGTGGAGTAAGCTACTCTGAAATTCGTTGCGCCTACGAGGTGACCTCTGCCGTGAAAAACTGGGAAGTCTACATTGGCTCATCCCACATCTTAACACCAGAAACATTTCTTAGTGACTTGGGTTCATTGAATAAGGAATAAAGTTAATAAAAATAATAACGTTACATTAAAAAAGGCCCTATAAGCTAAAATAATCTAATTAAATATGCATATTTCCAAATTTTAACACTAATATCAAAACCTATGAAATTTGAAGTTTATCAAGTTGTTTGCTTTGTCATTATTTAAAATCATGTATATAAATAAAACGCGTAAATAATAAATAAAGTATTTCTTCATTAAAATCTATCAACTTAGTCATAATAAAAAGTCTAATAGCTTGTATCTTCATTAACGGTTTTTACATGTATAAGAAGTATTTTAATAGCTGTCCGGTAGCAAAAGATAGCATTGTGTTATTATATTGTTAGCATAGCATCTCTTCAATTAATTAAACGCTTTGAATATATAGAAGTGTATCTTAATCCTCCCGTACTGCTGTTCAACTTCAATTACATCATATCACATCCTCTAAGCACCAATGATCTCTTTAATATAAAATGAAAATTTAGCTCAGCAATTTTGTTTTTCTACCATACAGTTTACGTCCAATATTAATAAAAATAGTGGTTATAGTATAAATTATGAAAAATAACAGGTCGATTGGCCGGAGTCACCCAACCGGGAGAACCCAGCAATAACCGGTAATGATTCAAATTGATGACTTCTGATTATATTTTTTGGCGTAGCTTTTATGTTTTTTTTTCTGGAAGATTCAATCATCCTTTATCGTATTGCATATTATAACCTTTGAAAAACTAAATCAATTTGTAGTAGTAATCTCAAGCGCTTCACTCAACAAAAAAGACTATTAGAAATAAAGTCTTTGAACTCAATTGGAGATTTAAAAACCATCGCTGCAGGGAGTACTATCAGATACAAATTTCAAAAATCCGAATTTCCGTGAAAAATTTAGGTGGCATATTACAAATTTCTCCAATACAGAAACAATGTGGACAAAATTTGAACTGTTTTCATAGAGTGGTTTGGACTGGTCAAATGGTTATAGTGTTGTCAAAATTTCAGCTAAATATATTGATAATTCACAAAGTTACAGAAGGTTGAACAACGCGTTTTGTGAAAGCAAAATTTTGCTCGGCTTTTTTTTTGCTACTCAGTGTACATTACACCGTGTCCAATATATTCTCATACACTTTTTCCTTGCATTGGTGTCGTGCAACTACTCAACATGCTTCACGTATGTGTGGGTGTAGTTTTGCACTATGTTTATACAAACGCTTTTAGGTTATGACCGATTGTTTTCATTCGGTCTTTATCTTTTACCAGCGATGAAGGAGTTTCGTGCTGTGGTGATAAGAAAGTTTTTTGAAATGTGAGTGCCCGGGCGCTCTTTTTTAAGAAATTTGAAAAACCTCGGAGTAAAGCAGGATATTGTGTACCGAACCATCCGAAAGTACAGTGACACCTGCTCGTTGGATGACCGGAAGAGATCCGGTCGTACTCGTACGGTGCGTACTGCACGAGTTGTTAAAGTGATCAGGGAACGGATTAGACGAAAATCACAGCGCGCTGTACGTAAAATGGCCGCAGGTCTGAATGTTCCGAGATCGTCAATGCACAATATACTGCAAAATGACCTCGGATTCCAAGCTTTCAAGAAACGTAAGGTTCGCGGATTGTCGGAACCTTCCAAGCAGAAATGACTCGAAAGAGCAAGTCTGCTTTTGTCGCGTCACGGTGGGGAAGAATTTATCTTTTCCAACGAAAAGTTATTCGTCTTGTTACAATCCCTCAATGTCCAGAACGACAGATTGTGGGCTCTCTCTTCGAGAACTGTCCCAGAGAGTGATAGAAATATTCCAGTATTCCAAAGTGCTACGTCAGTGATGGTTTGGAGAGGAATTTGCAAGCTAGGCAAGTTACCACTGGTTTTCATCGAAAAAGGCGTTAAAGTTATGTACCAGAGGTGTTTGGAGATGATCACTATGTGTTTCAGCACGACGGAGCGCCATCGCATACTGCAAATCTCGTTCACGAAGTTGGGCCTTTATGATGGCCCCAATTTTTTAATCGAATGAAGTTCCGGTGAATAAGGTTGCTTGTAGTCTTATGGTACAAAAGCAACATTGCTTTTTCTGGACCAGTCCAACGAGGGTCGCGCGTAGTGGCAGGATGTCAAGTCCGACTAAAATAGCGTTTCGCCTCCGTGAGACCACAGGAAGGGCATCTGGCGCTTCTAGAGGCACTCGTCTTGGAAGATTTGCCCATTCATGGTACCCGTCGTGGTGTATGGGTGGTTTATCTCTGCACACCCACATGGCCTGAAAAACTTTGAACTTTTTGGCGATTTTGAAAGAAGGTGTCTTTTTTCACTTTAAATAAAACACTTTCACGTATTGTAATTGAAAAACTAGGAAAATTTGAATTCCCACTTCTCTTAACCACTTTAAAAAAAGTTAAAATTACAAATTCAAATAAATTGAAACTATCACTAGTGAACGCGTGTAAATTCCACTAGAAAAAGCTTATCGTAATCTTGTGGAGGCGAGGCCTATTTTGCCTGTGACTTACAGACATCTTAAGTATCGAGTGCTCGCTTTATGCAATTGCTTTGTGTCAACCTTGACATAAGTCTCGTCGTCCATCACGAAGCACTCGGTTTCGTCAGCCAGCTCCCTGACGCGGGTTTCATATATCTTTTTTTTTGACGTTCCGGTTTGGTGCCTTCATGACCTTGTACACGTGGAGACCGCAACGTTTCATCATTTTGCGCCTTCTTCACCACATCGTGAACCAAAAGGTTCCATCGACGCTTGAACAGATTCCCTTCAGCGGATCAGCTGTCTTTAGTTTTCTGCCGCTGGGTTAGCTGGGTTTACGTGAATGACTTTACCACTACCACCCGGGACACCGTCGAATGATGAAATTCCAGGTGGTTTCTGATTCATCTGTGGGACGCAGTCGGATATACCACGACAGCGCACATAATTTTCTCAATAATCACTGGTAAGATTTGTAATGAAATTTTGCTAACGAAACCATTACACTCTTTGCTAGTTTCAGTCAATTTTTATTTCGAATGCAGTATTTATATCATTAACTGCGTTAACATCTCTAGAAACGATAGTTGATAATTTTTAAGTTTATGCGACTAAAAATGTTTAGTATTTTAAGCAAACGCGGGTCTTCTCTACCTGGCATCGAGAGCTCTTAATTAATAACAGTAGCAAGCAATAAGCAATAAGAAGACGGAACGTGGAGGAGGCTAATGAACCACGAATTGCACTAGTTGCTGGGAGAACCTCCCATCGTACACATAGCTAAAATCGGTCGACTACGATGGGCTGGGCATGTCGTAAGAATGTCGGATGACAGCCCTGTGAAATTGCTTCTCGAAAACGAACCGACAGGTATAAGAAGAAGAGGCGCGCAACGAGCAAGGTGGATCGATCAAGTAGTTGGCGACCTGTGACAGCCATGGACCGAATAGAATGGAGACAACTTCTGTGTATAGCAGAGGCCACGCCGGCCGTGGTCTGATTGCCGCCGCCGCCAGCAAGCAATAAGCGTACAAGATAAATTTTTCTAGTGGAATTTTAAAGAATTGGCAGGCGTTTACTTTTGATAACTTGAAAAAGTGTTTCTGATTTTTATAATTTGTATTTTCAATAACTGTTAGTTTTGCATACTCTAATTGTTATGTTTTTGTATTCTCCGTGCGTGGCACAGTGATCGGACAAGCCTTTTTTCACGGCGAAATTAATAACTCTTAAGGGTTACGTTTCCGAATCATTGTGTATTCCGCAAAGTAGTATCTAAATGTCAAAAGCAAGTTTGTAGGAAATATGATTTCAAGCAACTTTACTGGAGACACAATTTTTCTATCTCTTCATTCGACCATGATAGAGCTTTTTGTCTGCTTCAAATCAGGATGTCTCTGAAAACGTTATTTTTTATTATAACTTTTTTTTTCTCATTTTAGGATGAAGTAATATCCAAACAAAATATAGAAAACGTTATAGTGCACATTTTTGCAAGACAAAGTTTTTTAATACTGCTTGTGATTCAAAAGTTACGAGTACTTTTAACTAAAAACATGCGTTTTTTCTTTTCGTGCTTATGATTGTTTAGGCGCGAATTGGCCAGAAAATCATCAAATTCTTGTTTTAATGGGTATCAAGGAACATAATGCTACATAAATGAGCCCGGGTACTCCTGGGCACACGAGCGGGGACTGCTTAAAATCGGACATTTTTTTCATTAAAATTATCCTTAACTTCTGAACAATAAAATATACTCAAACATTACGTTGAGCAAAAACTTGTATCATATTTTTTTTACACTTCGTCTGAAGACTATTTTTTCCTAAGAATTGAAACTAAAAAGTTAGAATAACATAACTTATTGTTTAGGGACACCCTAATCTACATCAGCAAAATAGCTCCGAACTAAATCAGTGAGACACCCTGATTTAAAGCAGAAAAATAGCTCTATCATGGTCGAATGAAGAGATAGGACAATGGTGTCTTCAACAAAGTTGCTTGAAATCATTATTCCCTACAAACTTGCTTTTGATATTACCCTTCTATTGTATTTCGTTCAAAAGTTAGAAACAGCCCTAGCGGTAAAGTTTGGAACTACAAAATTATCACCACACGATGGACAACTTGTTTAAATACAAATTTGTAGAAGACACCATGATTCGGAAACGTAACCCTTATGAGTTATTAATTTCGCCGTGAAAAAAAGGCATTTCCGATCACTATGCGTGGAGTAACGATTATGATGTAGAAGGAGATTTTCGCTCATCACCATGAGGCATCAAGAGTGGACAGTAATGTTTGCTAAAATGAAAGATATGAAGAGAAAGTGTTGAAAGTTCCTATTCTATTTCCAACCTACCGTACACTTGTAACGAGGTTACAAAGATAACAGAAATTTTATAGTTAAAAAAAAAATGAGAAAAACAAAATTAATTTCATAAATATTTCTTCCGTGCAAGCACCCAGCGTACCAGGTCTCTGATCCCTTTAATATGCGATTTCACAGTAGAGGCTTAACCGATAATCTTTAAGACATGCGTTGGAAAACGGATATACACGAGAAACAACGAATAAGAACGATCTCGGGAATTGTCGAGATATACGGGGAAAAAGCCCATGAGTTTTGCCACTAGCGAGCTCTCAAACCCAGACCGTAGACTCGTCAAGATCAGAAAGTCTAAGACTTGACGTACGGCACAAGAAAAAAATAGTGCAACCGTGTGAAAGACACTTATAGAGTGTTTGTAAAGCTAAAATTATTGTACAGTGAGAGTTATCAGGAAGTTATTGTAGAAAAAGACTAGAAAACTGAAAAAATATTGTGTAAAATAATCGTACAGAATTGTACCTCGTGTGTACGGTTGGCAGGTTTTCCTTCGAATGAAGGTGCACCCCTAGGACACGGCGGAGTCCGTTCTAAAAGGCAGCGATACATATCGTGCGACACTTTCGGCCGGTAAGGCATAAAACATAGCAGCACCGTTAGTGTGTATGCTCCTGCACTCGACTTGACGGGTATCATCGATCACGTCAGCATCGAAACCGTCCACATCAATACGTCATCATCACCGCCATTACGTTTCTTCAATTACACCGCGTGGTTGTACCTAGTGTCCACCAGGTGGCCACCAAAGCGTCACCGTGTCGTTCGCCACTCGAGTTGAGCACAACTATTCGAGTTGAATTTCAAATCGTCCCACGTGTGAATTCGTCGACTAGTAGAAGGAGATCACGGTCACTGTAGGATGTCACAGGATGGAGATCCGCATGAGAAAAGAGAAGAAGAGCAAGTAAGACCCACCCAAAATGTATACACATACTAACCCTAAACTAAAAATGCGAAAACTGTGAAGATTATTAGAATCGATAGATGTCTTTATTATCAGAAGGGTATTAATAAAAACCAGAATCCGGATTACGATAATGAGCATTCTTTGGTAGTTCTGTAGTTTGGTGGAGAGAGTTCGTTTGTTGCAAATTTTCGGTCTATTTTTTCGGGACGCGTAGAATAGGCTCTGGGTGGACAAACCTTCAAAGGAAAACTACCCACCCTGTAAGTTGTTCATTTTTATAGGTCCATTCTTCGTTGGAGTTAGTGCGTTGAGAGTTTCGGCCGTGAGTAAAAGGTTACGATTAAGGACTCGCCCTGAGGTCTCGCAGCCGGGTACGGGATTCTTTGTTTAGTCAACGTGCGCCTTCGCGGCAAGGTCAAACTTGCCTGGCGCTTAAGCGGAGGTTGTATTTATCCGAGATTAGATCCTTCTCATACCCCGTTACATTATGGCGCCCAACGTGGGGCCGATTTTTTGAAAATCTGTAAACAGTAATTATATATTGGTTTAATGGTTTATTTTTAGTTGAATTTGTTAGTGAGTAAGGTTCTTGATTTTTTTTTGATCGTTCAGATGTTCGATTTCGATTGGTTGCGATTAAGTTTTTGGACACGGTTAAGAAATTGTCTGAATATTGTTTTATTTGCTGCATAATACTCAGTTACATAAGATCCATAGGTGTATAGAACTTAGGAAATAGTTTTAATAGTTATTACGGTCCGTTTTATTCGCCTTCAGGTTCCATTGATTACCTAAAAATATAAAAGAGAATTAGAAAATGAATTCGCAATTTTCTAGTCGGCTGGATTATTACATTAATCCAGGTGATTTACAAACTGATGAAGTTGACTATGAATTGAAACTGAGATGCTTGCCCATTGATGGCACACTTCAGGTCAGATGCCAGAGGTTGAGACAAGCGCAATTGGAGGAAGTTCGAAGACCAAAAACGTTGAGGGTAAAAAAATCAATTCAAGAAGAATATGGGACGGTCAAAGCTAAAGTTCAGGACATCAAGCATGCCCTTCAGTTTTACCCCGAACCAACATTAATTTCCCGCCTTAGACATTGTAGGCTGAGAATTCAACGATCGAATGCGGTAACCAGAGATCAGGTACGAATAAGGAATGAATTTCTTTCTGAAATTGAGAGCCTGTTAGACCACTATGGTGACCCAATGGATCGCATAGGCACGCAGCTGCCTCCGAATATTCACAGGAATCACTCTCGTGTCTCAGAGCAAGAGCACGGAGAAGAAGCAGGTTTATTGGATGAGGCTATCGGAGGGGAAAGTTCACATGCAAGTGAGGGATTACAAGAAGGGTTAGACCGCTTGTTGGAGGACGTCCGTAACCATTCCCACAGGCAGGGACAGGACTCACTGTTACCCAACAGAGAAAATCCGTACATACCACCAAACTCAAACAATTTACCTACAATTCCGATGGAAAACTTCAAGGAAGAGATCAATCAGTATATTCAACAAGCAATAACACAACAGATGGCAACATTGATAGAGAAATTGACCCCGATGTTAACCAACCGGATGACATCAACACCCACAACTACCGGATCACCAGTCACCCCTCAAGCAAGACCAGCGGCGCCACCTTCACAACCTACACCATGGTCCCAGCTGCCACCCATGCAACCACCACCACCACCATTACCACCAACTCCACCTCCACCGCCACCACCAACTCCATTACCATCTGCACCAGTGCCACAGCAACCTTCTCGTGTACGACAACAAAATCCGAGGTATGATCGATATCCCAACTCTCTAGCGTCACATGTGTCTTTGGCAGGAGACTTCGATCCAGTTCCATTCATTAGACCACCATTTGATCCAAGAAACCGTTGGCAGGTTCCTGTAAGTAAGTGGCGTATAAACTTTAGTGGTGATTCAAGAGGCCCAACAGTTACACAATTCCTAAACTGAGTTGAAGTATTAGCCCGTAACAATCGTGTTTCTGATGATGAACTTTTGAGCCAGGCCAATTTCTTTTTCAAAGAAGGGTCGGAAGCCGAAGAGTGGTATTTTACATTCTGCAACAAATTTATCAGTTGGGCGGGGTTCAAA
Organism: Aedes japonicus; assembly: GCA_034211315.2. NCBI lineage: Eukaryota > Metazoa > Arthropoda > Insecta > Diptera > Culicidae > Aedes > Aedes japonicus. The sequence goes on from JASCZW010004458.1 coordinate 301,795, forward strand.
CATCAACTAAGGTTACGTTTTGAGCAACCCAACAAAGATAGGGTGATTGAACGCCAAATCATTGATAGAAGGCAACAGCCCCATGAGACCTTTAATGCATTTGCTTCGGCCATTGAGAAGCTTGCCCAGCAGCTAACAAGGCCAATGTCAGAAGAGAGGAAGCTAGATATCCTTACCGACAATATGAGGGATGGGTATAAACCCTTTTTGACCATTTATAGGATTGATCGAGTTGAGGAGCTCATAACTATTTGTCATGGTTTGGACAAATCCATGTACCGAAGTTACAGTAATTTTCCTAAGAATAGGCCACCCCAAATAAACCACTTAGAGGAGTCAGAGCAGGAGTTCGAGTCCGAACATGGCCAACATGAAGAGGAATTGAACGCTATTGGACAAACCATGAAGCGTAAGAAAACAATGGAAAGTGGGTCTACGGGAGAAACTCCTAGAATCCCTCAAGACGGACAAAATAATATTTTGTGTTGGAACTGTCGGCAGTACGGCCACTATTGGCGCGATTGCGACAAACAAAAGAAATTTTTTGCCATTTTTGTGGACAAATGAATTACATTACCTCTAATTACCCCAACAACCATCGTTTCCAGTCGCAGCAGGAAAACGAGAAGTCAGAAAGGTCGTAGGGAGTACCCTTTCTGCCACTCCACAAAACTCCCCTGAAAAAAATTTGACTGCTCCAGATCGCGCATATTCAAAATATGCTACTGCATTTTCCATCAATACGAAACCAAATCGGTGTCCGTACATTGATGTGGATGTATTTGGAACTTCAATTAAAGCTCTGTTGGATTCAGGAGCAAGCGTAAGCATCTTAAGCTCCAGGGACGTAATCGAAAAACATCGATTAAGAGTCCATCCAATCAATTTGATAATTAAAACAGCAGATGAGACAGCTCATAACTGTGAAGGGGTCGTTCATATCCCATATACTTTTAACGGTACCACCAATGTAATTCCAACATTGCTTGTACCGCAAATTTCAAAAAAAACTCATATTAGGAATCGACTTTTGGAATGCATTCAAAATAACCCCAGCCGTGATGCATGATAAAAAAATGCAGCCTATAGCATTGTTGAGTGAAAACAGCATTAACATGGTAGAAACATTTTTGCGGAACCAGAAGAAGGGATTGTTCTTGCCGTCGAACCAAATGGACCACAGGTTGTCGAAGAAGACGTAGTCGAAGACACTAGTTTGGAACTGCCGTTCATTGAGGAACCAGAAAACGCAAAAACGACGAATATCTGTACGGAACATGAGTTAACGACCGCAGAGAGAAATGAATTGGAGAAAATCATTAAGGAATTTCTAGAAACGAATGAAGGCGAACTAGGAAGAACGAATCTACTTACACACAAAATACTTCTCGTCAAAGGGGCTCAACCAAAAAAACCACCCCAATATCGCTGCTCTCCTCATATCCAGAAGGAAGTGGATAAGGAAGTAGCTAGAATGATAGAACTTGACGTCATAGAGGAGTCGACCGCAGAGTGGTGTAATCCCTTATTGCCCGTGAAGAAATCGTCAGGGGAATGGCGAATTTGTTTGGATTGCCGGCGCATAAATGAAGTAACGAGAAATGAAGCATACCCGTTTCCAGATATGCTCGGAATTCTAGGCCGGATTGAGCGGTCGAAATACTTCACTGTCATCGATCTTTCAAAAGCTTATTGGCAGATTCCGCTTGAAGAATCGAGCCGCGACTATACCTCCTTTAGGGCGGGTAAGCAATTATTCCGCTTCAAAGTCATGCCTTTTGGGCTCAAAGGAGCGCCCATTACTCAGACGAAATTGATGAATCAAGTGCTAGGCTTTGATTTAGAGCCACGTGTCTATGTTTATCTAGACGACATCATAATCACCTCGACTGATTTAAAAGAGCATTTTCGCCTCTTAAAAATCGTCGCTGAAAGGTTACGAAAAGCTAATCTAACGATAAGTTTGGAGAAATCCAAATTCTGTCAAAAAAAGATAAGTTACTTGGGTTACACCTTGTCCGACCAAGGGTTAGCAGTTGATAGCACTAAAATTCAACCGATTTTAGATTACCCAGTTCCCAAATCTCCAAAAGAAGTAAGACGATTTGTCGGGATGGTAAGCTTTTATAAACAGTTCATCGATCACTACAGCGATCTAACTGCACCCATTACAGATTTACTAAAACAATCAAAGGGAAAGATCAGCTGGACAAAAGAGGCAGACGAGGCCTTCCTTAAGATAAAATCAGTGCTAACCTCACCTAACGTGCTTGCCAATCCGGATTTCAGTAAGCCGTTCATCATCGAATCGGATGCGTCTGACGTGGCAGTTGGTGCGGTTCTCATCCAGGACCAAAATGGCATCAAAAGACCGTTAGCGTTCTTTTCGAAAAAGTTATCAGCCACCCAGCGGAAGTACGCTGCAACAGAGAAGGAATGCCTGGGTGTAATATTGGCCATCGAAAAGTTCAGGCATTACGTCGAGGGATCCAGGTTCACCGTGGTAACCGACGCTCAGAGTCTTATATGGCTTCGGAAGATCAGTGCCGAAGGTGGATCCGCCAAACTGATACGGTGGGCTTTAAAGCTCCAGCAGTATGACTTCGAACTTTTGTACAGGAAAGGTTCATTGAACATCACAGTGGATGCGTTATCGCGCGTTGTCTTCAATGTAGCCATTTCGGATCCAGAATACGAAGAGCTGAAACAAAAAATTCAATCAAATAACGTCAAATACAAAGATTTCAGGGTAAGCCAGGACAAAATCTACAAACTAGTAACTTCAAACTTGGTTGACCCAAGATTTCATTGGAAATATGTTCCTCCCATTCAGGAACGATTTAAAATTATTCAGGAAAGTCATGACACTATGCACTTCGGTCGTCACAAAACATTGGAAAAAATACAAGAGCGATTTTACTGGCCCTTAATGGAAAATGACGTCAGAAAATATTGTCAGGGGTGTGACACGTGTAAAGAAACAAAATATCCTAACACTAAACGAACGCCGTTAATGGGAAGGCAAAAATTGGCTTCCATGCCTTGGCAAACAATTTCCGTTGATTTTGTAGGACCGTTTCCAAGGTCAAAATCAGGAAACTCAGTTCTGTTGGTTGTGACAGATCTATTTTCTAAGTTTGTCATTATTCAACCCTTAAGAGAGGCTAAAACAAAGTCCCTGATTTCGTTTTTAGAAAACATGGTATTTCTACTTTTTGGGGTGCCTGAAATAGTTATTTCAGACAACGGCGCTCAATTTACGTCGAAGGACTTCAAGAAATTTTTGAAAAAGTACCATGTCACACAGTGGCGAAACGCGAACTACCACCCGGCAAATAACCCCACCGAACGGGTCAACCGTGTCATAGGAGCAGCGATTCGAACTTACGTGAAAGATGACCATAAGGAATGGGACCGTGATATTCACAAAGTGGCCATGGCCATCCGAACAGCAGTCCACCAATCGACACTATTCACACCGTATTTTGTGAACTACGGGCGCAACTACATAAGCTCCGGAGCGGAATATAAACGAATTAGGGAAGCAGGAACCGATATAGACTATGAACCGGTAGAACTTACAAATGATCTAAAGACAGTTTTTAACACAGTCAAAACAAACTTAAAGAAAGCCTACGATCGATACGCGAAACAATATAATCTTCGTTCAAACAAAACACGACCTAACTACGAATTAGGGGAAGTAGTCTTAAAAAAGAACTTCTTTCAATCTAGCAAAATCAAGCACTTCTCGGCGAAACTGGCCAATCCATTTTCAATGGCGAAAATAGTAGGAAAAATAGGATCAACTTGTTACGATCTTGAAGACTTGCAAGGAAACAGATTAGGTGTTTTCCATGCAAGCGATCTACAAAAAAAGTGACCAAACCTATGTTCGAGCTATGTCTGTTGTCATGATGCACAGTAACTACGGATTTTGTCCATAAAAATACAAACTTACGTTTTGGTAACTTGAGACGGCTGAGGTTGTAATTTCTTCATAACTTGCAGCTGATTTTTCCGATCCTTGAGTGTTGATCGCGGTCGACATTCCTAACACCTAAAATGGAAAAGAAATTGCGTTTACATTGGTTACGAGGCAAGAATAAGTCTCGGCCATATAAATCATCCAATTAAACTAAATATAACGTTCACAATACTACAGTTAGTAAACAAACGGAAATCACAATAGCTCTGCAATTTTTATCGCAGCCGTTTCACATAACACTGTATATACACTGTAAATAGGCATGGAATGATTGAAATTTAAGAATTTATCTGCTAGTTATCACTACTATATCACTACTATTGAAAACTATCTTCTTTCGTTAGAATTATGCAGGGAGAACTTCAGTTTGTTTTGTTTTGGTTTCGGATTCACGCGAAACTGACAACAGAACATTAATCACTCACGTTTCAGTCAAATTTCACCGTCAATCAGGTTTCCCTGTATCTGGTTCGGTTTGCTGCATCATTTTCCACAAGAACATTGTCCAGCAACACAGTCACTTTGATTTTCAAGCCGAAAATCACTTAAAAACGCACTTTTTAGCTCAGTTTAGGAATTATTTTTTGTTCTTTTTTAGTTCTGTCATATCCGAAGTTCAATTTGTCACAAAGCATCATAAAACATCACAGCTAGAAACATCATCGTTTTCGAGTACGTTCACAGGTTATTCACAGTGAAGTCCATTCATTGCGTTCTACAGTCACAGTGAAGGCTGACAATAAGGGATACCATTTGAGTATTTTGGAACTAGATGGTATCAGATGATGTAGTCATCGAATGTAATTTATTAAGTAGAAACTTATTCGGAAATATTCCGGATGGCACTAAGAGAATAAGTAGGAAAAATTTAATTGGATTTATCGAGAGAGTTCTTGATTTACCTCCAAGTTGAGGTTATAACGATGCGAACGCTCGTAGTATTTTGTTCTAGTTGAGTTGGAATAGGTCTTAGACAGACGAATAGCATACAGCATTGTATGTATGGGAAATGTTTGGAATCTTTGGAATCTCAATATCCTGAAATGTCCTAAATGAACGAATTTTTTTTTCACGGTAACAGTAGAATCATTCAAAATTCAGAAATAGAAGTATCAATGCAGCAAATAGAAAAAAATAGATAAAATACAAGTTAAAACAAGAAGAAGAAGAACAATTCAACTAAAAATAAAAGTAAAATATAATATAATAGTAAACTGGTTTAATTTTTGAAAAAAAAAATAATTTCAGCAAACTTCATTTATTTTTTTCCATCGGTAGGGGGTAATGTAACGAGGTTACAAAGATAACATAAATTTTATAGTTAAAAAAAAAATGAGAAAAACAAAATTAATTTCATAAATATTTCTTCCGTGCAAGCACCCAGCGTACCAGGTCTCTGATCCCTTTAATATGCGATTTCACAGTAGAGGCTTAACCGATAATCTTTAAGACATGCGTTGGAAAACGGATATACACGAGAAACAACGAATAAGAACGATCTCGGGAATTGTCGAGATATACGGGGAAAAAGCCCATGAGTTTTGCCACTAGCGAGCTCTCAAACCCAGACCGTAGACTCGTCAAGATCAGAAAGTCTAAGACTTGACGTACGGCACAAGAAAAAAATAGTGCAACCGTGTGAAAGACACTTATAGAGTGTTTGTAAAGCTAAAATTATTGTACAGTGAGAGTTATCAGGAAGTTATTGTGAAAAAGACTAGAAAACTGAAAAAATATTGTGTAAAATAATCGTACAGAATTGTACCTCGTGTGTACGGTTGGCAGGTTTTCCTTCGAATGAAGGTGCACCCTAGGACACGGCGGAGTCCGTTCTAAAAGGCAGCGATACATATCGTGCGACACTTTCGGCCGGTAAGGCATAAAACATAGCAGCACCGTTAGTGTGTATGCTCCTGCACTCGACTTGACGGGTATCATCGATCACGTCAGCATCGAAACCGTCCACATCAATACGTCATCATCACCGCCATTACGTTTCTTCAATTACACCGCGTGGTTGTACCTAGTGTCCACCAGGTGGCCACCAAAGCGTCACCGTGTCGTTCGCCACTCGAGTTGAGCACAACTATTCGAGTTGAATTTCAAATCGTCCCACGTGTGAATTCGTCGACTAGTAGAAGGAGATCACGGTCACTGTAGGATGTCACAGGATGGAGATCCGCATGAGAAAAGAGAAGAAGAGCAAGTAAGACCCACCCAAAATGTATACACATACTAACCCTAAACTAAAAATGCGAAAACTGTGAAGATTATTAGAATCGATAGATGTCTTTATTATCAGAAGGGTATTAATAAAACCAGAATCCGGATTACGATAATGAGCATTCTTTGGTAGTTCTGTAGTTTGGTGGAGAGAGTTCGTTTGTTGCAAATTTTCGGTCTATTTTTTCGGGACGCGTAGAATAGGCTCTGGGTGGACAAACCTTCAAAGGAAAACTACCCACCCTGTAAGTTGTTCATTTTTATAGGTCCATTCTTCGTTGGAGTTAGTGCGTTGAGAGTTTCGGCCGTGAGTAAAAGGTTACGATTAAGGACTCGCCCTGAGGTCTCGCAGCCGGGTACGGGATTCTTTGTTTAGTCAACGTGCGCCTTCGCGGCAAGGTCAAACTTGCCTGGCGCTTAAGCGGAGGTTGTATTTATCCGAGATTAGATCCTTCT